>PVJO010010669.1:24721-63230 GCA_004026905.1 Hystrix cristata
AAAAAAAAAAAAAAAAAAAAAAATCTAAAAAAAAAAAAAAGCGTATAAGCAAATCGTGTTTTAGTCATACACAAATCATACGCAGCTGTGAAACAGTGAACACATTACAGCTATGTGCAAAAGCACACAACACATGCAAAAACAACATAAATGTAATATTGAGCAAAAGAAGTCAGACCTGAAAGAATATATACACCATAATTCCATTTAGATAAAGTTCAAAACTAGGCAAAGTTTGTCTATGGTGTTTAAAGTCAGATTACACTGGGGCTGGGGATTTAACTCAGTGGTTAGAGTGCTCACCTCGCAAGCACAAGGCCCAGAATTCGATCCCCAGCACAAAAAAAAAAAAAGTCATATTACACTTATGTAGGGGTGTGAATAGTTGGAAGGAAACATGAGCAAATCTTCTTGGGGTGCTGATAATGTTCTATTTCTATGGTTGTTGGTTACCTTGGTGTTCAATTCGTGAAAATTAATCAAGCTCCCTGAGTATTTATCCTTATACTTACCTATGTTGTGCTTCAAATAAAACATTCAAAAGAAGAAAAACCCCTCACTCTGTTTTCCCACCAAAGTACAAAACCCTTTGTAAGGCTGCTAATAGTGTTGCCTCCTTACACTGACCGTTCTCAAGCATCCACTCAAAGATTATTTTGTAAGAAACTGAAATAAAACCAGGTTTTCCAAAATAAGACTTTTAGAGAATTCCCTTTCCTACAATCAAATGTTTATATCGCTTCCTTCCTGTTGCCGCATATGAGAACAGAATATGAAGATGTGAGACTTTCACTCAGCAGTAACTTTAGGTAGAAATGAGTACTTGTGGCCAGTTAATTCTAAGGGAGCAGTCAGGGGACAAGGGACTCAGCAAATCCTGCAGTCTATAAAGCAAAGCAGCAGACAACATGGGGATTAAAAGGGTTTGGTTTGGTTTGCTTTGGTTTTATAATTCAGTATGCTAAGAAAAAAATCACTGATCTTGGCCTGCCTCCGCTGGTTAGTAAATAATGCTCTCCGTGTTAAAGTGCACCTTCCCAACACCAGCAGCCACTGCATTTATCAGAACTGCCTGTAAATAGAAATACATTGCAACCTAAGACCAGCTGGTTAAAATAGTTTGAAATGTGTTGAGTACATCATCATACTCATTAATGAAGTAACTTATAGCTAAGATGAGACAGTAGCCAGCTGATGTTTGCGTCTTAGAATGCTTTAGGCAATTACTATTTCTTTGACTTAGCAAAGCAGTTCCATGTGGGATTATACCCTGACTGTCATTGTTTATCATTCGTGTTGCTATTTGCCGGAAGTTCCTGGGTGTAGCAAAAGTTGTAACAGTCTATGGCATTCTTTTGCTTATGCTATCAGAAGGATACATTTGTTGTTGTTTTCTTTAGACATATATGAATTCTGCATCCAATTTGAGCTATCTGGCCTCAAAGCTGAAAGTAACTGGACCAAAAGCACTGGCATCTCTTTGCGGAGTGGCTATAGAAGTTCATTGGAAATGGAGACTCTTGGCCCCTGCCTACAGTAACTGAATTAGACTCAACGTCTTAACCAGGTCCCCAGAGAGCCCCTGTATGCATCCATACCTGAGAAGCACTGCTTTGTAGACTATACAGATGTAGAATATACAGACTTTTATGAAAAGCTGAATCTCTAAGATGGACCCCAAGTGGTTAATTGGACCTAAACGCAAAAGGGAGTCTGGCAGCCTTTTGTGGACTGGGGAGGAGGGGTCACATACACATTCTGTGTTCCTGGAAGAAGTACAAATTGGCCTTTGAAACCCTTGCCTGGTCATGTTCCTATCTAAACTACCAAGATGAACATCCTCCAGAAAGTTCCATTTTGCCACGTGGACTCAACCAATGAGCTGTTACCTACAGTCAAATTTAAATATCAACCAGTGGTGACTGAGAACTTCCTGCCTTGCGTCCCTCATTTTCATAGATGACAGAATTGGAAACCTGGGAGAGAACTTCCTCAATATAAAACAGGTCTTCTCTTCTCCTAGCAAAGTGTGTTTACCTTTTGTGCCAAAGGCTGCAACTCCCCAGCTTGCAAACTGCTGATTGAAATAAAGCCTCCTTTTTTGTGTCAAATTATTGCTTAGAAAATTTCTGTTGACACAGGAAACACTGACTTCTCAGAGCGATAGACAAAGAACTTTTCCAATTTTGTATTAAACATTGCAGGTTCTTTCTTATCATGTGCAAAATTGGTACCCATTTGGATATTCTGCTGTAATCCTCTCCAACAACAGAGAAGAAAAACTCCTGCACCTCATGAGTTTATGCATAGAAACAACCTATTAAAAGTTCCTGAAGCCTGGGCATTCAGCTCAGTGATAGAGTGCTTGCTTAGCATGTTCAGTGCCTCAGGTTTGATCCTCAGCCCTACAAAACAACAAGAACAACAAACTTCCCCACTTGACCAGAAGTCTTACCCCTTTATCTATCTTTCTGCCCAAACGAAAAAATGAATTGCTTACAAGGATGGTAAGAATGCTGGGAATCACAGGTAAAGTGTTCAGTGTAGTCCATCCATAAGCCCAACACAGAAGACGGATAGAAGTGCACATGCTCCTAAAGAAGTATCTATCTTTGGAAGACCTTTACTTTGTGAGCAGGGAAACCGCAATGCCTGAGGAATGACACCATTCCTGTCTGTGGAAAAGAATGTTTGTCTTTGTAATTTACATCTTCTGGTATCTACCTTCCCTTTCTTCCTTTTAATAATGTTCTACACATGGAATTTTATCAGAGCATATGGCTGTCTAGCTAAAGACTACATTTCCCATCATGCCATGCTGGAAAGTGTGGCCAAGGTACTAAATTACCCCCATAGAAAGTAAGAGGATGTGTATACCTTTCCTATCACTCCTCAAAATGGAATTGTTTGTTTTATATGATTTCTCTTTACTTTTCCTAAGGACAGAAATACAGCTATGGTGCTAGGAAAACAGATTGGACCATCTCTATTAGGGCAACAATTATAGCACAGAGCTGAAACCAAGTGTCTACAAAGAGAAACGGAAATAAGGGAACAAGCTAATTTGTAATGTAGAACCCCAGAATAAATTCTAGTCCTCCAGGCAGGGAACTGGAAGATAATTTTCTGAAATAAAAATCTTGAAGGAAAAGATTATAGACTCTCATATTTGAGAGTTCCCCAGCAAAACAGCTCGACCCCATCCACTTACAGGATGTTTTTAATTACCTTTTCTGTGTTTTGTCTTAAATATGAAGATAATTGACACTATGGATTAGCTCAAATAGAACTGACAGAGACCACAACAAACACTACAAAAAGGAGTGTAACAAAATAAATTTTTAAATAAAAGCAGTAGTAATTTAAATAAAAACAAGAGCAGAGGGTAAAAGAAAAGCTAGAATTTGTGGATCAATAATAGGGTGTCATAACAAAGGAATAATCAGAAAACACTTCAGAGCTTTTGGAAGTTGAAATTATGATAGCCAAAGCAAAAAGCATTCAACAGATGGGTTCAAAGATAAGCTTGGGAAAATATCTCATGAAGAAAACAAAAAGAATCAAAGAATAGGAAGAGGAAAATACAGTTAGATGACTAGCTTGGAACATCCAACATCTGATGCATAAGAATTTCAAAATGAAAATAGGTAAAAAGGAGGTGAAGAACTTGTAAGGAGATAAGAACAGAATATTTCTTCACAATTAAGGAAATTAATTCCCAGAGCTCATGAAATTCTAAGTACAGTGTACCACATAAGAGCTAAGTATCAGCAAAGCATATCATTTAAATGCTAGATGAACAGCAGAAACAGAAGAACCCTAAAAACTTGCAGGACAAAAAAGATTGCACGCAAAGAATCAGGAAACAATTTACAAACAGACTTCTTAGCAGCAGCACTGCAAGCTGGAACAAAGCCCACAGGTTAATAGAAGATTATTTCTATTCTGGAATTTTAGTCCCAGCTGAACTAACATTGATGAGTGAAAGGAGAGTATTTCAGGCAGGACAGATTTCTAAAATGTATTTCCAAGAAGCTACTGTGTGCCATGCCTAACCCAAAGAAATAAATGTACAAGTGGAAGATACAGGATCCAGGAAATAGGGGATTCGATACAAAGGAAAGAAGGAAGGATTCTTTTCAGAACAGAGAAAACTGTGATAGGAGAACAGCTGTACAGCAGGTCTACCCAACAGCCAGTATAGATCTAACCAAAATAACAGGAAATTCCAGGATAGTGGTGGCTAATCCATGGCACATGTGTTATTGGTTTTTGAGACAAAAGATGTTAGTGTGGAGGGTTTTCTTTAAACTGAAACCTCAGTATTCAAGTTCAGCTGCCGTGTTGGCATTTTGCAATACAAAAGTGGGTTTGGGGTTGCAGTTTGGCACTAGGTCTCTAAAAGGTTCGCCATTTCTGCTCTAGGACGAATGTCTGGTGGGTGAATGGAGGGAGCCTGAACTGATAGATCACCTAATGTGTTTGATAGTATCAAGAAGCATCTATTGTTCTGTGAGAATGTTGAAAAATTAGTGATTGACTCTCAGAAAACTAATAGAAAGAAAATGATACTATTAACTGAAGAAAAATTACAATAAAAGAATCGAAAGTATTGCATGATATATGCCTTATCTGTGAACAGGTTTATATAGTCATAAGGTCTAATACAGAATATTCACTTAACAAAAATTGGTGATAAAATTGCATTGTGAATAAGAGGAAAAGGACAATCTGGGTGTAAGAGTAGTATGTACTAACTTCCGCTCTCTTGTTGCAGAAAATCAATCCATAATATATAAAATAAATACATAATTAAAGCACACTGTAAAATTTTGTATGTAAATTTACAGATTAAAAAACAAATAGTGAAAATAATTGAAAGCAGTTTTTTCTAAGAAGTGGTTCTTGAAGGTAGGGAGAGGTGGAGTAGTAGCTATTTTTTATTACAAGCTTTGTAGAGTTGATTGTACCTTTTACATTCAGTTCATCTATTAATTTGGTAATATTTTTAAATATAGAAAAGTCAACAAATTATAATTCTGAATCATAATAGAGTTTGAATTCTCTCTCTCCCTCCCTCCCTCTTTTTCCTTTTTTCTAATTATGGCATGAAAGAGATTGTCTTTTTTAAGAAATTTCAGGCACTGGGAAGCGAGCGAGCACTCTATATTTGCAGTGAGCCCAGTACTTCTGAAATCACATCACAGTATTCCACTTACAGAGGACTGGCTCTCGTGGACTATTTGTATGTACATCTGGTAACACTGCAACTGTAATCTCCAAACAGGGTCTGCATTCTTGAGCAAACAGATATGACAGGATGCTTAATGATGAAAATCAAAACCAAGGGCGTTTTAACAAGAGTCATAGTACTAAAAGTAGAACGAGGATCAGAGGCTTAGATAAAGGAACATCAGATATGAACTTGGGCCACCGTCCTAATAATTTAGGAATCTTCCTTCTGTAGCCAAGAATCGTCATCAATTTCATCTGATGTAAGGGGCAGTCTTCCTCCAGGCAATGCCGGATCGGTGAGGCAGAATGGCACAGATCCAGAGCACAGCCACGTGGGGCTAATGGCCGCCTGGGTGCAAAGGGAGCCAGGCTGAAAAGAGCCCTTCGGTTTTGATTACTCATTATCCTGACTTAGTGGCTCTTCAGCCGTCTTTGTGACAGCCGGGAGAGGTGACCAGTGGAGCATTCAGTCAACCAATGTTATCATCACTGCAATAGCAATCCTGTTATCATCCATCATAATAGCATTTGTTCTGAGAGAAGACTCAGAAGACTAAGGATTCCATTTGGGAAAAATCAAGGGGAGAAAAGAGAAGCAAACTGGCCAGCTATGTAAATAGGAGGTGGAGAAGAGGAGGGCATGTGAAATCAAGAGCTGGATAAAAGGTTAAAGGACAAATGGCAGTGAGGAAAGTGGTGTAGCCTACATAAGAGCTAGAAAAAAAGAAACTGGTTTCACAGTAGTTTTGAGTGTAGGAAACAGGCATTTCTGCCATAGTGACATTCTATCTACCGTGCGATGTGTTGATTAGTTAGACACACCACTGGGGAGATTTTCACTTATATAACAGATGCTGTCAATGCTCCTCCCGCATCTTCTCCCATCTCCTTACCATGTCTAGCATACCAGTCAGACTTCCAATGGGAAGTACATACATATTTTCCAGAGGGCTGACCTGGGGCTCCAAAGACCAATATTACTCCCCTACACAACAGTGACTTTGAACCCATGTTCCTCCAGAAGCTGTGTCAACCAATGACTAATGGATACGGATGACATAAATAGCTGGGCTACCTAGATTCTCCTTGGGTAAATTATGCTGAGATTTGTGTTTTACCCCATTTCCAAAGCTTCCCAATGAGAATAAATTTTAGTTGCCTACATGGTACCTGGATTTTTATTAACATATAATAGTTAAAAGAGAGGAATTTGAATGCAAATGACTTTTAAATGTCACCTTTTATTGGCTTTCCTTCTCTAGGAAAACTAGAAAACTCTTATCCAATGTTCCTATTACTCCTTACTAGGTACATTCAATTCTTAAATTATTTCTGGGGAATCCAATGTAAGCAAACTTCAACTTGCTTTCATACGAGGACAGCATCAAAGGTAGAGCTGTGTTGTGTTGTGTTTGTTAACTGAAGCAGGGCTGAGGGTAGCCCTGATAACAAAGGGTGACTACTATCTATGGCACTTCTCAAGCCACACCTTCCCTACTAAAAGAAACCTCTTTCTAAGGAGACCAATCATCAGAATAAACAACTGAGAAGATTCAACCCAAAGACAAAGATGTCTGGACAGGACGTTACATTCAAGGCAGTCTCAAGATGAAAGAGTTAACGGGAATTAATTTTTAATATAAGACTATATTCCACCCACTTGATTTGGAAAAACAAGCTGTTTGCCACCCAGAAGGTGGTGTTTATCACATTATATGTGGGAACAATCACAGGAATAATACTGGCCCTACTCTCTATGGCACATAATGAATACTGTATAGATGGCTGTGTTGATGATTATAGTACCGGTGGAAGGAGCCCCTTGCAAGTCTTTGTCCCAGGCCCTATAAAGCACGGCAGGGCTATGTTTGAAAGTAGAGCCTGGTAAACAGCTGTCACTCCTCCTGCAAAGGTCTGGAGACCTAGAACAGTCCCTTAAGCCTTCAGACTGAGGGCTTTCCAGGAGGACAATCTCACTCTGATGAAAGAGGATTTAGGTATATCTTTGGCCAAAGAATAGTGATTGCAACCAAAGAGAAAAAGAGATTAGATGTATCAGAGTAGACTAACCCTGAGAACACCTCCTAGATTGGATCCCCCATTTGGGACCAGACCAAGATTCCATGGAAAGAACACCATTAAGAAGACTGAGTGAGACAAGAGAGGCAATACTCTGGTGTGATTCTATAACCCTCAGAGAACAACGTAGACCTATCTTAAGACAAAATATACCCCAAGTGAGGGTTGTATTTTCTTGCTCCCACTTTAGCTCAATTACTTGGTAAATGCAGAAGTGTTACAGCCACAGCAGATAGCAGAGGATTTGTTCTCTCAATTCATAGGTATCTATTGAACATGCACACACAGTGTTGTAATACTGTGCTAAATACTACAGATACTATATAATGTTCATATTGAAAAAAATGCACCCTCGCATGGTGCTTGCAGTGTGCCATTCACCATTCTAATTTAAGCCCATACATGCCTACGAGATTGGTGCCCTCTTCATTCCTGTTTGGCACATGAGGCACAGAGGTGAAGTGACTTGCCCAAGGCCCCTGACTGGTTAGTGATAGTGCTGGAGTTTGAACCTGATAATCTGCTGTCTTACAGCCATAGCCGCTATTGCCCTATTGTCTTGGATTTTACACTGTGGTGAGCAAAACAGACCTTACATAAGACATTAGTCATTTGCAATCATTTAATTTCAATTTCAGTCTAGACTTTGTAGGAGGTGCTATGTACAGGATGCCTTGGACATTTTCTCCAGCTCTTTCACTCCACAAATACATATTAATTGTGCACTCTGTGCCAGGTGCTGGGGGATACTTGGAATTTAAGGACACCAAAACAGCTATCCCTCTGCTGTCTTGCAGGGGCAGAGCACTTTCAGACATTATTTGAATAATTACACACATTTACATGAGCTTATAAAGGTGGTAAATGCTTGGAAGGAAAGTACTAGGAGTTATAAGAGCACATAATAGAGGGACTTGACATTTAAAATGTGATCAAATGAGAGCTGAAAGATGAGTAACAGTTACCTTGGTGAAGAGGGAAGAAAAACACATTTCAGGGAGCCATGTGCCAATGCTCCAGGGTAAGAAAGAGAAAAGTCTAAGACAATGAGAGATGAGTGGGGCTGGAGCCCAGTAAGTGAGGAGGTGTATAAGGAAGTAGGAATGGATCAGCAGGGCCACAAGACCTCTCAGTAAGGGGCACTTGAGGATTCAAAGGGGTGCTAGCAATTAAGTCAGGACGACAGGCATAAGCAGGTATTGAATTGGGTGAATTGAGACAGATCCTTACCCTAATTTTGGCCTTTTAAAGGTCTTATTCTCTAACCTAAAAGTAGTAAGAAGCCATTGAATGATTTTTCAGCAGAACTAAAGTTTGAGCCCAGGGCCTCACACATAATAGGCAAGTGCTCTACCACTGAGCTGCATCCCTAGCCCTTGAGTGATTTTAAATGAGGGAAAGAGGAATGTACACGTGCATTTTATTATGATTATTTTTGCACTCTAGCAGCAATAGTATAGATAAGAAAGCAGCAATAGTGAATGAACCAAACAAATGAAAGGTTATTATGGCAGCAACCCAGATGTGAATGGGTGGTGTGTCTTGGACCAGGGCAAAATCAATAAAGATAGCAAAAAGCAGGGGTAGCCTAGTGAGGATAAATAGTAAAATCAGTACAACTTGAAGGTGGATTGAATTTGAGGAGCAGAAGACAACATGGAAGCAACCTGGATCTGCTCAGTGAGGTCAGGAGAAGTGAGAAATAGCCAGAGAATGAGCCATGAAAGAAATGATCAGACAGAATGGCTGTCATGGCCATTTGACTCCTCACCAAGAATTTAAAGAGGTCTGAGAAATCTGACATCCCAGCTTGGAGGACTACTTTTTGTATTCTCCTTCATGGCTCACCATTGTAAATCAATTCTGGCTGTCCAAAGCCATGCACACAATTAAAGAATGAAGCTGTATCTGAAAGGTATTGAACTAACTGAGTAGCAAGAGCAGGAATAAGGATGGCAACAGGATACCAAATAGGAAATGTATCCTGAAAACATTTATTAAAAAAAAGGAACAAACTGGCTAGTGAAAGCCACAGATATTTCAAATATAAGATATGGCATAGGTGAAGAAATCCAGTTGGGCTGTGTGTTGATTAAAAGTATGTCAGTGGGTTTCTAAAATTGTTATTTGATGTTTGAAGAGGTCTTTCGATTTTTTAAAAGTAAAAGTAGAAAATAGGGAATGACCTCAAAGTAGTTTCCCTTCCAAATTAGTCATATTTCATTTTCCAAACTACTGCCAGATGCCATCTGATTCTGTCCCAACTGAAATAACCACATTGGAAAAAGATATCTTCAAGGAATTACACAAAGTGCAACTGATTTTCCATGTGGATAAGTGCAGTCAGAGCATAATGTTCTCTTATCAAGCCATTACTCATTTTTTTTAATTAGTACATATCCATTGGACAAATATTGGGCTTTGTTGTGACGTCTTCACAAATGCATATAACATACTTTGATCATATCCATCTGCTGTCACCCTCCTGTGATCTTCCCTCTCACTTCTTCTTGTCTAATAGTCTCTCTTCTACTTTTTTTTATGTCCTCTCTTTTTTCTTCTAGATTCCACATAAGAGCTAAAACATGCTGGCTTATTTCACTTAACACTCTCTTTTTTTGTTGTTGATAAGTTTACTTACATCTGAGGCTGATTGAGTAACTGTTTAAAACAGCTCTCCAACAAACTCAAGTTCCTCTTCTGTTATTGGCTTAAATCGAAATAGAAATAGCATGTAGTGTTATCCTTTCCAAGATTATAATATTCATTCTTGTTTGTTGGGATAAAACAGTGCACGTGTAAGCAAAAATCCTAATTATTATTCATGTTGCTATAATGTCTATTTTCCTATTTCAGCATCAGATCAGGCTGCTATTTCACTCTCCGCACCAAGAGTTCTGAAGGGGGAAAAGGACACTGATGCTCTGTAACACTTTCTCTTTACCAGGTAACACGTGAATAATTAAAAGATTTTTGGTCTTGGGATGAAATCTGAAGATTAACTAGATTTCTTAAAAATAAGATTAATTCTTATTTTTAAGACTTAGGGAGCAAAGCTCAGAAATAACTTGCCCAAAATGACATGGCAGAGTCAGAATAAGAACTCAGCTTCTTGATCCCCAGGCCCTGCTCCTTCTACTACATTTCATAATCCTAAAAGTTTGTCAGGCTTTAAGCCTCATGAAGTTTCAAACAAGCCTCATGGAGTGAGAGGAAATAATTTATTTCATCAGTATTTTCTGGAGGAAAATGTTCAGCATTTTTAATATCAGTGTTTAATTCTTTCTAATGTCAATATTCAATGCATGTTCATGCTTTTTAACGTGAATCCAACTGTAACATCTTATGGCAATTATATTGTACTCAGAGTTTGCTGTGATAGAATAGAGCTAATTTGATGAAAACCTCACAAACTCAATCTTCACTCAGATTTAAATCAGAGGGACCAACTTTCCCTGAAGCAGTAGAAAATAATGCACAGAGCATTTGTTATTTTTTTTCAGTATAAACACATCCAGTGGTAGCGAGATTAATTTGGCCTTGATTTTGTTTTAAAGCTTGTGAAGAAGAATTACTGCTGTCGTGTGTGTTTGAATAAAAATCTATGTGTCTCCTCCGTTATTCATGGCTGAAAAATAGACATAAAGTTCTGTAGAGGTTAATAGATGGGGACATTTCAATTCAGCACTTCTTTCATGTGGGAAATAAGCACATCTGGCTTTAAAATGTTCAGATACAGTACTTCTATTTTAGAAAAAAAATTATACAAATTATCGGAGCCACAGATTACTTCATCCTGAGATCTGTCACTCTCAATCATTTCCCCTCATTCATTGGTTTAAAAATAAGTTAAAATTTTCCATAACCAATTGGTTAATGTTCATAAAACATGATCTCAGCTGTCCTTTAAAAATCTTTCAGCTCTCTTACTACAGACTTAAACTAACATCCTGCTTCATTTCTTTGGATCATCTTCTCCCTTTGGACTTCTACTTCTTTAGAGTGATTTTTTTAACCCCTACCTTCATTGAAACAGTGTTCTTAAAGGTCACTAATGAATGGCTTGCCTTCCCCTGCCATTAAACAAATCTTTTGGCCTTTTTTAGTTGTCATTCTTACTGACATTTATCTGCAACTGCAACATTTAGCATCGTTAATGTTAATATCATCCCTTGTCATCTAGGATGCTAACTGTCCTGGTTTCTTCATTCTATTGAGTTCACAGACTGCTGGTCACAGGTGGGAGACGTTGGGGCCTGTCATTTTGAAGAAGAGGAAAGTGTCAATGTCAGTTAGAAACAAAATGAGATAATAAGGTATGTGAAGGAGGGAATGTGTTTTGATAAGTGAGTTGTTGAGGATGGAGAAATAAAAGGGAACGAAACAGAGTTAAGGTCCCAGTGGAAGCTGAAACTATATATGTACCGACCTCAGATGCCCTGTATCCCCTCAGATTTCAGTAAAGCCATCTTGTTGCTTTTTAAAAATGCAAACGATAAAATAATTAGAGGTAAAACCACCAGTGGTTTGGAAGGAGTTTGGGAAGAGTTTGTAGCTCAGACAAAGAGAAAAAAAGATCACAAAAGAAAAAAACAAAAAAGGTAGGTTAAGTGCCTAAGGATTACCTTGGACCTGCACACCTTTAATACTTCTTGGACCAGCATGAGTTGTTTCTCCCTCTATGCTAGAAAAGTCAAGGTTGGTAGAGTATCTTCTGGTTACAGGTTCATTGTCCTAGCTATTTTTAAAGAGTCTCGGTCTGGGGAAAAAAAAAAAAAAACAACCCAGCACTTTTCCAGACTGGAATCAGAGCAAGCAGGAGACCCACTGGACTGCTCTCCTTGTACTCCAAGCCACCCATTCGTTCTGGCTCAGTTAGAGTGGGGAGAGGGAGAAAAACAGGTGGTCAGCCACCTTTCTCCTACCTTCCCAATCTCCTTCTATCCTTTAGTGAGCATTTTACTGAGAATATAACACATGTCAATTACTCTGTTATACACTAAGAGCACAAAAATTGGTAAGACTGGTGATTAAACTCAAGTCATTTATGGTCTAAGGGAGAATGTATACCCTACAAACACATTAAACTCAACATAAAATATCCTAGTCACGAATTCTAGTCTTCATATCCCCTTCAACACCTACCCCTCCTAACCCATACCCTGATTTACTTACTACTATTACATGCAACCAACATCCACCAGAGGCTGAAATTCTAGATTTAGTACTCAGTTTCCAAAATAACTATCCTTGTCTTCCTTTTCTATTCCCATGTGTTTGGTTAAGATCCTCATTAATATTCTGCTACACTAATGTTCTTGTTAGCCTCCTTGCCTCTAGTTTCTTCTCAATTCAATTCATCCTGCTCAAGACCACCAAATTAATTGTTCTCAAGGATATATATCAATCTCTTAGTTAAAGCCATTGTGGACACCACAAAGTGGATATTCAAAACGCCTAGCAGCTGACCCTCTCTTATCTCTCCAAATGCACACTTTGTTCTCCAAGCACATTAGTATGGTAGGCTGAATAATATATCTGTATCCTAATCCGCAGAATTTGTGAATATGTTAAATAGTAAAAGGAATTTTGCAGATGTGATTAAGAATCTGGAGATGGCAAAATTATCATGGGTCATTGGCGTGTGTTCAGTGTAATCACAACAGCCTTTACAAGAAGATAGGAGGGGCTGGGGATTTAGCTCAGTGGTAAGAGTGCTTGCCTTGCAAGCACAAGGCCCTGAGTTCAATCCCCAGCACACACACACACACACACACAAAAAAAAAAAAACCAAGAAGCTAGGAGATCAGAGATAAGAGAAGGTGATACGATAGAAGCTGAGACTGGAGTAAAGTGGTCACATATCAAGGCATGCCAGGAGGCTCTAGCAATTGCAAGAGGGAAGGAAGAGATTCTTCCCTGGGGCCTCCAGAAGCAATGATCCCTGCCAACATCTTGATTTTAGCCCTAAGAAGATTCATCTGGGACTTCTGACCTCCAGAAGAGAATATGTTTGTGTTGTTTTAAGCCATTAAGCTTGGGAAAATTTGTTATATCAGTAATATTGGCCTAACATAATTCATTAACTACTGCTACATAAATAACTACAAAAGCTCAATTCATACAAGCATAAACATTTACTTCTGGCTCACATGTCTACATGTTCTCTGGGCTCTGCTGATGTTGGATGAGTTCCACTGGGCTTGGCTCTCTGCTATTGGTTCAGTTCATTTCTACTTCACACATCTCTCATTCTTCTGGAAATAGCAAGTTGCTCAGAAAATATCCTCATGGTAAAAGAGGGAATGCCAAGACATAGGCTTTACTAGGCAAGTACATTTGAAGCATTTGTTCACATTGTATCTGCTGACATTGCTTAGGTTAAAGCAACTCATCTGGCCAAACTCTACAACAAGGGGGCAGTGAAATATCTTCTGCCTCTAGTGAGAAGAACTTCAGAGTCTCAGGGCAAAGAGTATAGAACCAAGGAGAGTTTAATAAATAGGAATAATAATGCAATACAGCGATGCGCAGTTAAGCCAGCTTTCAATAGACAAAAGCAAAATAAACAAAGAGAACTCTGACTTATAGCATTTGCTGATTTATGTGCCATAAATATGTCCACCATGGTTAATTTTAAGCTACCAGCATGACAACAATAAACACAAACTGAGAAGAGATGCACACAATGGTCTCTGCTGGCCAGTATGATCCAGTACCAGTGTAGCATTGAATCTACACAGCAGTTGAACAGTTATTGCATATTCCTCCCTGAACAGTCCTGCCAATGTCACCTTTCATGCCATTCCATCTTTGAAAGTCCTCTGTCTGTCTAGTGGTATATCTACATTTTTCCTGCAATTTCTCCATCTTGGCACTTTCATAGCACTTCTTTGTGGATACTGTATCATTTTTTTTTCTCTAATACTTATCATGCATGTCTTTTTTGGTCAGTGGGTTTTGAGGTACTAGGAAGTAGGAATTATGTACAACCCATGTTGGGATCCTACACAGAGCAAGTATTAATAACTACTTAATGCATGAGTGAATGAACGAATGAGACACATAAAAGGATAAAAATGTTTACTAGACTTAACTGGACATGTAATGTTCAGAGAGAGAAAAAGAGGCAAAGCGTAGAGAGACAGAGTTCATTTGGAATTGAGCTCATCACTGAGGCAATTTTTAAAGCTTGTGATGCAAACACATAGATGTGTAGGGTAAGAAAGTGTACAGGTGCCATGGCTGTCCCCTCTTGTGATGTTTATGAAATGAAGAATAAGATTTCCATTTCTATTGTTTTTGATCTTTTAAATCTCTTATATACTAGGAGAATGGGGTTTTACAAGGAATGCAGAGACAGAGATAGATAGAGAGTCCTTCTTCTCTCAAACAGAGCATCTTTTGGACAGATAAAGTCCAGATGCATAAAATATACACAAAGTCTATCTTCCCTTCCTTCATTAATAGTCACAGATGCCTTCTTATGTGTAGATAGAAAGCTCACAGATGTAGACAGAATTTTTTCTGAAGCAAGGCAAACAAATCCTGTGGGAAAACACATCCCTTTCTTGGCCTGCCATGTCAATAATCTCCCTTCCTGGGATCTCTTGGACACTGTTTGTGAGAATGTAAATTAATGCAGTCATTGTGGAAAACAGTGTGGTGATTCCTCAAAAAACTAAAAATAGAACTACTGTATGATTCAGGAATTCAGCTTTAGCATATATATCCAGAGAAAATGAAGCCGGAATGTCAGAAAAACACCTGTGCTCCCATGTTTATTGCAGCACACTGAATAATAGCCAAGATATAAAACCAACCAACACATCAACATGAATGGATGAAGAAAATGTGCTATATATACACAGTGAATATTATTCAGCCATAAAAAGGATGAAGGTCTGTCATTTGTAGCAAAATGGATGGAACTCGTTGACATTGCATTAAGTGAAGTAAGTCAGGCATAGAAAGGCAAATACCACATATTCTCACTCATATTTGGAAGCTAAAAACTGATCTCATGGATGAAGAAAGTGCAATAGTGGTTACCAGAGGTTAGGAAGGGTAACAAGGAAGGGGGATAGAAAATTTGGAGAATGGGTATCAAAATACAATTAGGAGAAATAAGTTCTAGCATTTCACAGGACAGTAGAGTGACTATAGTTTATAACAATTTATTACATATTTTATAAGGAACCAGAAGATAGGAGTTAATAGGCTCCAGACACAAAGAAATGATAAGCGTTTATACAGATGGAAACACCAATTACTCTAATTTAATCAATACACATTGTATATATAGACCGAATTATCACCTTGTACCACATAAATACCGAGTCATTTAAAAATAAATTTTAAAACATAATAATCTCTCTTCCATAGCATGGGACACCCATGATTAATTAAACAATAAGTCCATATATTCCTTCAAATGGCTCCAATTAAATGTGTGCTCTTTTGTTCATTTAACCAATAACCATCGTATACCTCTGTGCTCCTGACACAGTGTGTGGCACTAAGGACACCAAGATTAATGTTTTAAAATTCCTATTCTTAAGGATCTAAAAGTCCAGAAGGGAAGACAGAACTAAATATTTGGAGTGAAGAGTCCCTACATATGAATAAATTGAGAATACATTGAAAATCTCTTATTAAAGAATGAACCTACCTTACTAGTGGTACAAATTCCACTGGATCTTACACCTACATACTCATGAAAATCTCAAACTCCTTTTAAGTATACCTTGAAGATCTCTGGAAGACCTTATGAGGCAACTCACATCTCCTCCTGAATATAAGCACTCTGACCAGGAACCACTGCGTCCTGCTCCAATGGACTGGAGTACTCATGAGCGCTGCTCAGCAGTACATATCATCCCTGTTGGGTGGGATTTGGGGTTCTCTAATATCTTATAGCTATTTGGGGATTTTGTTTTTTAGTTTCTCAAACAGACCCTTTGCTCCAAGTGGAACTCCTACTAATGCAAGGGCACATGCAAGCACTATATTCTCGAAATGATTGAGCCCTTGTGATACCTAAACTACTATTTATTGAGCAACACTTATTGGGCCTGCTTTATTCTTCCTTCAATGTTATCTGGGTCACAAAAGGGCCTTCCCTCCAGCTGGGAAGTCAGGATCAGGCATATCTGCAGAGTTCTGAGACTCAAACTGGGACTCTGGCTACTCTTGTAGTATTTAAACAGTCTGAATAGTGCAGCCCACCAGAAGAAGCAGAGAAAGCTTCCTAGAGGAAGTCACACCCAGGCTGAGAGCTAAAGGATGAATCAAGAAGTTTCCAAGTAAAGATGAGAAATAGTGCCAGCAATGAGGCAAAGTACTACCTTTCACTTTAACCACTGCATCATATAGGTGATTATTGTCTTGTAGTACACATGATCGCCATGCATCTTGTTTCTAGTTAATACCATATGTTAACACATCACCTGTCTAATTGGTGTCAATGAGTTGATTTGGTTTGAAAGAGCCAATTACAATGTTCATTTGAATATTTTATACAAACACTAGGAGTTACAGTGATATCTATGCAAATCATAATTGCTAATGAAATAGAAATACTTTTAATCATAATATAAATTATTTTTCTAGTTTTATAAACAAGTGTAGATGAACTTTTAAGAGTGAAGGCATACAACTGATACAAAATTGAGAGGAGAGGCTGGGGATTTAGCTCAATGGCTAGGGTGCTCACCTCGCAAGCACAGGCCCTGAGTTCAATCTCCAGCACCAAAAAAACAAAAAAATAAAGTAAAATAAAAATTTAAAAAAATTGAAAGGAGATGCAGAAACTGAAAGAAGTTACGGGTATGTCACAAATGTTCAGATGAATGGCGACTGCAATTTACCTCAGCAAAGAGAAATAGAAAGGCTATTTGAGTGTAAAGAATATGTAGAAGATAATAAAGTGCATCATATTAAAAGACATTTTCACCAAGAGAGTAAATTTGATAAAAAGTTTTGTTATCAATAGTCAAAAAGGTGAGGGGAGGGGAACAGGAAAAAAAGAAGCAACAAGGTATATCATGTACAGGTACAAATCCCCAATGATGAATGTTATCAATATGTACATCGAAAATGTACCATTAAAATAAAATTTTTAAAAAAATAGTCAAAAAGGAATCAATGAAATTTGCCAGTTGAAATCAGAAAAAAAACTGTCCAACAAAATTGTCTAGCTGATTTATAAATTTGGCTAGCTATATAATGGCTTCAGCTCTTGCATAACAAAGAAAAACATTTTTAGATGAAGAAATGGTAAAACATTTATTAATTCACTTGTGGAAGTTATGTTATAAAATTAGAAGGAAAATAATTAAAATGGTATTTTGTGAAAAGATTGTCAATTATGCCACCAAACAAGACCTTTCTAATAATTTCAAAGATCAATTGATTCACTTTTGAAAGACTGTGTGTACTTTCCTTAGCTGTAGATGACTCATGCAATATAAGTGATACTGCCCAATTAATACTTTGGGTACATTTTGTCTCAAAGGTCTTAACATTTTTCAAAGAAATGGTGTCAATTAGTGGTCTAAACATCAAATTTATGACGTAATATTTTAGAAGATTCTATGTCTGTGAAAGAAGAATTTTAGCTAGATACGAACGAAATTAATTTCTAACATAACAGATGATGCCCAGTTATGTTAGTTTCAAAAATATGGATTTATTGAATTTTTAAACAAAAGACTGATGTTTCCCTTGTTGCTTTGCTCCTCTGTATAATATGTATTGGAAATATTTGTGCTCAGTTTTCTGAAACAAACCTAGAAAAAGTGTCATGGATACAGTTATTAAAATTGTCCCGTACACATGCAAATGCTATGAATCATTGCCAGTTTATGGAACTGTTGACAGAAATAGAAGACAGTGATCTTCTGTTCTTTGCCAATGCTTATTGGCTGAATTTTGGAAGAGTTTTGCAAGGATTTATTGTACAGTTCTTTTAAATCAAATTCAAGATATTCTTAAAGAAAGAGGAGTACTTGCCAAATATTCAATAATCAAAGACCAAAATGGCAGAGGCATTTACATTTTATCACTGGCGTCCCACTGCACATGAATAAACTAAACTTTTCATGCCAGCATTATAGATATACGATTTGTATAACATACAATTCACCCACTTGAAAGGTAACAATTCAGTGGCTTTTTAGCATATTTTCAGAATTGTGTAGCCATCACCACAAGTTAGTTTTAGAACATTACCATCACCCTAAAAAAAAAAAACCCATACTCATTGGTGGTCATCTGTTTCTCCAATTCCCTCCTTCCTCTAGCTTCTGGCAGCCACAAAGTTATTTTCTGTCCCTCAATATTTCCCATTCTGGACAATTAGTATCAATGGACTCATATATGATGTGGTCCTTTCTTACAGGCTTCTTTCAAGTATCTTAATATTCTTAAGTTTCATCCTTGATGCAGCATTTATCAGCACCTAACCCTTTTTACTGCTGAATAATATTCCACTGATAGATGGACCATATTTTCTTTATCTGCTCATCAGTTGATGACATTTACATTGCTTCCACTTTGGGGCTATTATAATTAATGCTGCTGTGAACATTCATATAAAGTTTCTGTGGAGACATCTGTTTTCATTTCTTACATGCATTCTTGGAGAGACATTGTTGGATACTGCAGTAACTTATCTTCAATGGTGTGCGGAAGTGTAAAACTCTTTCCAAAGTAGCTGTACCATTTTATATTTTCACAGAAGTGCATGAGGAGTCCAATTTCTCCATATCCTCGCCAAAACTGTTATTATCTGTCTTTTTAATATAGCTATTTTAGTGAGTGTGAAGTGGTATCTCATTGTGACTTTGATTTGCATTTCCCTGATGGCTGAGGATGTTGAGGAATGAGCTCAATGTGACACTCCAAGAAAAAGCAAAGCTTGTTTGCAAGTTAGACAGGCATAAGAATTTATGTTGAAATTGAAAGTTTTTCACAATATAAATCATTAATAATGATTTTTTCTCATTTTTGAAACATGAAACAATATGCAGAGGATTTAAACTGTATTTGACATCATTATGTAAGGTGGCTATAAAAAACTGGAAAATGTGAAGAATTCGCTTTTATTTTTTGAGTTGTTTTTTGATTTATGCAATAGTCTTTGAACTGATTAATCATACTGAGTTGACACAAGGTTTAGTAAATTTACTTAGGCAGATGCAGCTTTGAAATTGATGTGCTTTTTATTCAAAGTCAAATCAGTTCTTCTAAAAACAATAAGCCCATTTTTGTCAAAGTGGATACAAATATTAAAGAAAGATGTTTTTTGGTACTTGACTGAGTTATTGAAAAACTTTTTAAGTATGCTTGGAACAAGTTGGATGAGTCAACTTTTTCAACTGAAAATTTGATGGAATTTAAATTCAGATCAAGTATGCTCGATGAAGACTCAGCTCCATAAACTGAGATGTGCTGTAAGCTTAAAAATAACAAGTTTCCAAAGAGTATGAAAAAAGAATGTAAAATTTCTCAATAATGTATTTGTCATTTTGATGATATGCTGCAATGACAATATTTGGGCCTATTAGGTCAAATAAATTATTTAAATTAATTTGACCTGTTTTCTTTTTCTCTTCATAATGTTTAATTTTAGTATTTGATCTATATAGCTGAGGAAAATGCTGGGAGCAAAATGATCTCTATGAAGCACTACAATGAACAGAAACCGGAGGGCAGGCCTATTCTCATGAAGACACATTATCAAAACTGTATCTTACCTGCTGATTCACTGCTTGCTTAGGCCTAGTAGAGTACTAAAAAGAGGAATCTTCATGTTGACTAGACAGAGGTAGACTCTTAACCAACAGGAAAGGATTGAAGAGTAAGTTGTAATGTTTTTGTTGCTTTTGCAAATTCTCAGCTATGCACATATTTCTTGATTCTGCAGGATGCGTAATCTTGTTTGGGATGTATAGACAATTATTTGATCAAATCTTTGTAAATTACTAAAGAAAATAAATGACCTGTATGTGTGATCATTCCCATTTTGCAGCCAGCGAGATATAACTGAGAGGACTGAATGAGAATAGCACTTACTACAGAGAATAATTTAGAAATTTTAGTGCAGAAGCAACCTGACTGTTATACGGAAGAAGTTTACAAAAGAGGCAGCAAAGAACTGACTGTCTCCTTCTAGGATATACATACACTACTTGTGGCTATGTGCGTTAATGTGCAGGTGTATAGATAAAAGCATGGAGCTCTATGTACATATGCACTTATACTACAGAATGATAGATTACACAACATTCAAAATATTAACAGTGCTTATCTCTGGGAAGAATTACAGGTGATTTCTACTCTTTTCACTTGACTGTATTTTATAAATTATCTACAATGAACATGTATCCCTTTTGCACTGAGTAAAAAAGTGCTTCAAAAAGTAATCTGAAGACCTCCTGCCTGTGTAATTGAAAGCTGCGATCTTCTGAACAGAGCAGAACCAGAAATGGAAGAAATTACAAAGAATAAGCAGTCATCACCTCCCCTCGACACACCGCATAAAGATGAAAAGACCTTCCAACAAATTAAATCTCAGTGAGATTCTCCAGCAGCCACTTTAGGCTCAGAAAAAAAGTGCAAATTTTGTCTTTGTTGCTTGGTTTAAGACGTCTGATCCTATACTCACTGAAGCGAGGCTGCGCCAGGCTCCCGCAGCCTTCCCAGGACATGGTTACTCGTGCAGTGCAGTGTAGCAGGTGAGGTTAAGCTTTACAAGACACTTCCCCCTGCCTTCGTTTAGGAGACCTCATGAAAAGCCCATTAAGGAACTCAGAAGGTTTCCTACTGGGTGCTGATTTGCACGTTGCTCTCATTGTCTAAAATTTTTAAAAATGCAAACAACAGATTTCTTTGGGGGAATAAAGTACACAAAAATGCTTCAAAGTCAGGGGTGACATGTGAGATTCAGTTTAAGTATCTGGAAAGTAGGTTTCCATGGCCAGCTACACACTTAAGAATTTGCCCATGTGACCCTCGTGGTTACGAATTCGTTCTCTCTCGGCTGCAAATCCACTCTACTCTGTTTCACTCTGAGGCGGCAAGGGCTGGGACTTGGCCCACTACATTTGTGCTCAGTCAGCTGCTCCATTAGATCCTGCCAATAAGGGACACAGAAGGAGGCTGTGAAGATGGGGGGTGGAGACTCATCCCCGTTGGCTCATTGTTTCTGCCACTGTCACCCCATCAAGATTGATTTCTTTATGTTGGAAGTGACATTTGCTCCCTCAGGGTATCACCACCCACTGAGCAGCACCCTCTTCTCCAGGTTTCTTTTAACCATCCCACCCTCTTCCATGTGTCCACCCAATCCTATGGATAGCGGTAGCATCTGGTGGTTATAACCTCTGCGTTATCCCAGTATTCCCAGTTCACTCTATTAAGCTGTTTCTGTTAAAACAGTTAATGTGGCTTCTGTCTTATGACTAGATCTGACATGTATGGTCAGACAATGCAGTCTCAAAAAGGTGAAGGGCACATAATTAGTAGGACATATTAGGTAAACGTCTTCGGTTCTAACAGTTGGTCTTGTAATTGAGGAGGCCAAACAATTGAAACCATGTGTATTCACAACATATATTATTAAAGGCAGTATTATGGTTTAAATATGAAGTGCAGTAATAGCTTAGTTCATGAACACTTCTGTTCATGAACAATTTGGTTTCCAAACATAAGTGTTTGGCAAAATTTTGCTTCCATTCACAAACTCTGCATTAGGTGATGAACACAAATGAGCCATCTTCCCCAGAATCATGAAACAAATTAAGTTTGTGAACTGAGGTACCACTGTATCCCTCAAAAACTTAGATATTGAGGGGGCCTGCTCCTCAAAGCAGGAATATTCAGAGGTGTTGCCTAGAGAGATGATTGGATCATGAAGGCGCTAACTTCATCAATGGGTTAATCAATTGATGGGTTCAGAGCTCGATGGGCTTATGGGGAGGTGGGGCCTAACTGGATGAGACCAGTCCCTGGGGGCATGGCTTGAAAGATATCTTGTTATATATCTTGCTTCTGATCTCTCTCTCTCTCTCTCTCTCTCTCTCTCTCTCTCTCTCTCTCTCTCTGCCCTTCCTGGATGCCATGAGGTACTCTACCTCATGTTGCTATACCCTTCTGCTATGGTGTTTCTGCCTTAGATACAGCCAAATATGGACTGAAACCGTGAGCCAAAATATACCTTTTCTCTTTTAAGTTGTGTATGTCAAGTATTTTGTCCCGGCAATAGAAAGGTGACTAAAACAGGCAATAGTACAGATATTTTAACAATAGGGACTAGCCATGTAATTAGCTTAAGAAAACTTCAAGAAAAAAATGAATTTTAGGGATAAGTGATACAATTACTGAGACAGAAAGAGGAAGGTTATTTCTGTTGTTGGGCAATAGCATTTGAGTAGGCTAGAACAAATGAGTCACATGTACGAGGAAACTAAGACAGTTTCTTCTTTGTCATTAACTCTCTGCCCAGCACTTAATACAGAGCCTGGAGTGTTGGAGATGTCCAATAAACATTTGCTTATGTATTGAACTCAATGATTTAGTCGGTCTGCTCTGTAATGTGAAAGGGTTGTGTAATCTTGCCCTTGGAAGTCTCACTGGTGTGTGGCAATTCAGAATCAGACCAGGTTCTTAATAATAGGAGCCAGGTTTCTTTTTTTGTGTAGATTTTTATTAAAAAAATTACTCAAAATTACACAAACTTACGGGCCATCACACAAGCTTACAGACCACAATACATTGTGTATTTTGCTTATGACAGCAAGCAATGTAAACCACCACATAGATGCAGCATTAAGTCACAACTACATAAAGTTACTGTAGTACCTAGTGTACGTGTCACTGTTTTAAATTTGCATTATTAGGTTCTTATTTTTAAGATATCATTATTCCTCTGGATTCCCATTCCTCTCCCCCTTCATCCTCTTCTTGTTCCTTTGAACCCTTTGCCTATTAGCTTATATCTAACACTTTGCCTTTCTGTATCCATTGTTTACCCTTTTCTTTTGTTTGTATTTTGAGGGATACCATACAGTATTCAAGCTTGCAAGTCTGGTTTATTTCACTCAACATTGTATTTCCCAGGTCCTTCCAATAACCCACTCAAGAAATGGGCCAGAGAAATGAACAGATACGTCACAGTGGAAGAAATACAAATGGCCAACAAGTACATGAAATAATGTTCAACATCTATGGCTATTAGAGAAACGCAAATTAAAACAACTCTAAGATCCCACCTTACCGCAGAAAGAATGGCAATCATTGAGAAGTCAAACAATAACAAATGCTGGTGCAACTATGGTGAAAAGGAAACCCTCCTACACTGTTGGTAGGAATGCAAACTAGTACAACCATTATGGAAATCGGTATGGTGATTTCTCAAAAGCCTGAGAGGAGAAATCCCATATGACCCAGACATTCCCCTACTAAGTATCTTCCCCAAAGAGCTAAGGACATCATACTACAGAGACACTTGCACAACAATGTTTATAGCAGCACAATTTGTAATACCTAAATTCTGGAAGCAACCTGTATACCCATCAATGGATAACTGGATAAACAAAATGTGGTATCTATACATAATGGAATACTATTCAGCTATAAAGAATGAAGAACTAGAGTCATTTATAGGAAAAAGGAGCCAAAGAAGATACACTTCTTTTCTTGTTGTGGAGAGTAGAAAGTGGGCTGTTTAAAGACAGCTAGGAACTGTTGCTTGAGTGCAGAAACAACCCTTGGACTTGAGCACCCACTGACTATGGAAATGCTGAGAAAATGGAAGAAGAAGAAGAAAGTAGAAGGAAGAATCTGCAGTGCCTAAAGAACAGCATAAAGACACGGGAGAAAAGGAAAGGCCATCATTCCAGTGTTATGAATCTGACATAGGATTTGGGGAACTGATATGGGTTAGCCAGTTTCAGCGTTTAGATTAGCATGTTGGTGGGATGTCCAAATGGAGATTACCCATTGGCAGGATGGGAAAATTAACCTAAATAAAAGGAGAAAATTTCAGGCCTATAAACAAAGATGTGTGGCTTACAAACACAAATGTATGTATTGTATAGTCATCAGTGTAAAAAAAGAGAGGAAGGGCCTCTAAAAGCAAAAGAAAATACTCATCTACATGGATATGACTCTTCCACAATTTACAATGGCCAGTTATTCTGTTTGTAAACTGGAAACAAAAAAGAAACAAAACATTGGTCTAAACTAAATCTAGAGGAGTTTAGATTAACTTCAATATACACTGGCAATAAGAAAAATTACAAATCACCTTTTCTATACTTTCTTAGAAATAAAATTGATTCTCACTTGTCTGGAGTGGTATGACTGTGGGCTGCATAAACTTATTGGAATAAAATTTATTGTTTGAGTTTCCTTTCTGTCTTACGATTTCCTAGAAGGACTTTTAGTGGCTGGTTAATTCTATCAAAGTCATCTACAATGGCAGCTAAATAGAAATCAATTCACCAAGTCTGAAGGGAATTTCAAGTCATATCTATCTCCTTTACAGAAATAATTGAAGAGGCGCAGCTTCCAGAATGTCTGGTGCTTCCCACTGTAATGCCCTCACAAAACTGGCCTTGGCCAATCCTGACTATTCTGTCTGACTTGGTGTAGCATAAGTGTGGGCAGTTAAGAGGACCAAAATGTTAACCAATTTATATTTTTTTTCAAAATGACTAAAACTTTGATACTTTCTGACATTTCCAGTCAATAAAATGCAAACTCAGAAATAATAAGAACAAAAATTTCTGAACTGTGGCACTCAGTGGTATTCGCATAAGATTTTTCACACACCATTTTATTTCATCTTCACAGTAACCTAATGAAAAAGATAGTATCTGTTATGGGTTGAATTGTGCCCCTGATCATATGTTGAAGTCCTAACCCCAGTACCTTAAAATGTGACCTCAGTTAGAAATAGAGTTGTTGTAGGTATAATTAGATAGGATGAGTCATACTGAGGTAGGATAGGCCCCTAATCCAATATGACTTGTGCCCTTATAAAAAGAGCACTATGCAAAAAGATAGACACACAGGCAAAGAACCATGTGAAGATCAGAGTTATGCTGCCTCAAATCAAGAAACTACCAGAAGTTAGGAGAGGGGGCTGGAACAGATCCTTCCTTAGAAGGCAATGTGGCCCTGTTAGGTCCTTAATCTTGGACTTCTGACCTCCAGAACTGTGAAACAATAAATATCTCCTATTTAGTCCACTCAGTCTGTGGTGCTTTGTTATGGTAGCCCTAGCGAACCAATAAACTATATTATACTTAGTTTAGGGGTTAGGAAGATAGGGGAGCAGCAGTTTCTGAATAACTTGGCTTCTGAATCTGAGCTTTAAAAGGCCATGTGATCACCCCTCCCCATCCCTACTACTATTCATTCATTATGACGGTGGTGCTAACTAAGGGTTACAGTGAAAAGATCATGATGATATGAACAGCTCAGTAATTCCTTAAACATACACTGAATTAATAAAGATAAGAAAGTATTTTTGTAGACAACTCACACAACATACACACACACACATATCTAATCTTCATTGCTGCACTCATGACCACTTGAGGAGAGTTGTGGGATTTTAAACTCAACATATACTAGGGGTGATCGGAATATACAGTGACTATTTAAATTTTTACAAATTTGTTACGGTAAAAGACACATAGCCATTAATCCCACTAAAAATACTCCCCCTTACTTCAAACACACTTATCCCATCTTTCTTGGTACTTTCTGAAGCAGTTCTGAAAGTCCACTTTCATGAGTGTCTTTACAAGGTGTGATTTATAAAACTCCAGTGAATGCTGCTGCCAAGTGCCATGTAACAGAAAGGCAGCCGAGGAAAATCGCTGCACTGTGTCCTCGTCCACCTTAGTCACTAGACAGGCACCTGCAACTTCTGGGTCTTCCTCAAAGTCAAAACCACCATGAAAGGTGCGTTTTTAATTGATTCAGGATATTAATGCCACAACGACAGCACAACTGAAGATGCTCGTGAAAGAGGATGCCCACAGCTGCTTCAGAAAGCATCAAGAATGATACGATGAGTGTGTTCAAAGTGGGAGGCCATATTTTGAGGGGGATTGATAGCAGCGTGTCTTTTACTGTAATTTTTTAAAATTAAATATTTACGGTATTTTGTATCATACCTCATAGATTGAGGACCTGTGAATATCATCTCAGCTCAAATACTAAGAGCTTTTTGTCCACTCTAGCCTCAGTTCTTTCACTGGTAAAAGGTGATGAAAACTTTCTAGTGTTAGGAGAATTGTGTCAAAATGTATAAGAAAGCACATTGAAACCTACAGAGCCCCGGGCAAACATAAATACAATTTGAATAAGCTACATCTTCCCTATAGTTGACATAACAAAGTAAAAGTAGTAGCAATTATTCTGGTAGAAAAGAGTGTGAAGTTTTTCAATCATATGAAAAAGTTATATACATTATTCTTAGTTCATGTACCACAGTGCATCCTTTCACTTTTAGTAGGGTACAGTTTAGTGGGGTACACTCATGATGGTCCCACTACTATCATCTCCAACATATATATACAAAACCTGACTTTGAAGGTCCTCGCTTGTAGTTCAGATTAGAGATCACTGCTATTATATCTTGTAAGAAATTAAGCCAGCTTCATAGTAAGGAAAACAAAAGCTTTGTTTGGGATTCTTTTAAAAACTGGGTTTTCAGACTCCTTTTTACTGCTTTCCAATGACCACAACTGAATTGGACCTCCCGCTGCCTCACACACATCTGGTGTTTTCTAACACAGAGGGGAAAGTAAGGAAAACAGGCCTTTTGTTAACAGACAGAGGAAGTCTTCCATTGCAATTGAAGGGCAGCATCCAAACAGGAGAGAGAAAAATGAACTACTACTGGGCTTATCTTCCAAATGCACCTGTTTGTGACTATTTAGTGAACTTTAAGGGTGCCAGTATTGAACTAGAAACAGAATCCCCTTTCAGAAGCACTTTGAGATCTTGCGGAAAGTGGACAGAAAAGAGAATCCAGGCTGACTTTCATTAACTTCGGAAAGTATATTAATATTGCCTTATCGGATTTATCATAGGATCAAAATCGGAAGTACATCTTGAATAAACATATATAAATTGCAAAAATAACTTCTCATACTGCCATATTTCAAAATCCCTTAGCCTCATCCTCTTTGCAACTCCAGAACAACAGAATTACTAGCAAAGAGGTCAGCTTATTATCACCTCCTAATTCAGAGATGCTCATTCTCTGAGACCTCTTTCTATGTTCTCCTCGTGAGCTCTTGATACAGAGCTTTTGTCCACATTTAGGACTCAAATTATGCCCATCACATAAATGGAAATGATCTTGGTGTAATTTGAGATTTGACACTGAAAGTTTCATGCTCATCATTCTCCATAGCATTTTAGACATCAATATATGGGATAATATCCAAATTTTATACATAATATACTAACAGGGAAGTAGTTGAGGGAGACAAAAGCAAAAGAGCAGGTGTATCAGTCAGTGCTCACTAGAGAAACAGATTTAATGTAAGATATATAAATATATAAGGATTTACAAGGTAGGCTTACAATGGCCACCCTCAGAGTCAGGTGTGGAAGAGCACAGAAGAGCTGGCTGCACACTAGAGATCCAAAGGATCCAGTCAAAGGCCTGGAGCTCACTGTAGCGTCCCTTGTGAGTCCGTATCAAGAGGCCAAAAGGTCTGTGCTGGAGGTTGAAGGGTCTGTGCTGGAAGCCGAAGAGTCTGCGCTGGAAGCCAGGAGACAATGTCCAAGGCGAAGGTGAAGACTGGAGCTCCTTGAAAGAAACAGAAGCGAGTCTTCTTCTTCCTTTCCCTTTGTATTCCACTCACGCCACAAACCTGTTGGTTAGTGTACTCGTACCTATGGTGGATCTTCTGTCTTCCGTAAATTCCTTCAGCCACACCCAGAACTATGCTAGTCCAACTGGTTGGGTGTTTCTTACTCAAGTTGATACAAATCAGCTAACTGTCATAGCAGGTTTCCCAAATGTATGTCTTTAACCATTTTATTGATAAAGATAATACTCTAGCAAACGAATACTAACATTGCAATGGTTTGACATCCTAAAATTTAGTTCTTTTTGACATATAAATCCAATGGAATTGTTTCTCCTAGGCATAGGTGGCACTCAGTCCTTGCAGTCAGTCAGAAACCAGGTTTACAGAGACTCTGATGCCATTTACATATGGCTTTTAAGGTCCCCCTGAATATCAACATCTTGCCAGCAAACAATGTAGAGAAAGAGAGTCACACTTGGGAGGATTTTATGATCAGGCCTGGTAGAGAAACCTATATTCCATTGGTTTGAAATCACCACACGGCAATAACTAACTGAATAATAAGAAATTAGTATTTGTGCTCACAAATTAACAAGAGGAGGAAAGATGAGAGAGAGAGAGAACAAAGCTTTCAATTAAGCAGTAGCCTGTATGATGTATCATAATTGGCAAAACATTGCAGGATGATAGACATGTATCTAAACCAGGAAAATAATGTGGAAGGAAGTTTAGTCACTGCATACTTTCTCAAAATCTGTATGCCTAAAGTATGGAGGTTAATATAACATTCCCACATCTGTTATATATTGCTGTATAATAAATGAGGTATGATCAAAACACATAGTGAATATTCAAATTTTTAAAATTTTATTATAGTAAAAGACACATTGCCATTAATAGCCCTCAAAATACTCTCCCTTGCTTTAAACATACTTATCTCATCATTTGTGTCACTGTCTGAAGCAGTCTGGAAGCCATCTTTTACGACTGTCTTTACAAAATGTGATCAAAAACATTGTGAATGCCATCCAAGGACAAGCAAGGCTCATAAAAACATTACAGTGTGTCCTCGCCCACTATTCACCATATCTGGCACTGTGTGACTTCTGGCTGTTCCTCAAAGTAAAAATGATGGTGTAAGACACAATTCAAATTGATTTAGGACATTAAGGCAGCCAGGACAGTGCAACCACATGAAAGAGAACTTCCAGAACTGCTTCTGAAAGTGGCAAGAATGATGGAATAAGTGTGTTTGAAGTGAGGAGGAGTATATTGGTGGAGATTAAGGGCAATGTATCTTTCACTGTAATAATTTTGGGGGTGTTCTTTTGAGACAGGCTCTCACTATGTAGTCCAGGCTGGCCTGGAACTCATTGTGTAGCCCAGGCTGGCCTTGAACTCACGACGATCCTCCTGCTTCACCCTCCCAAGTGGTGAGATTACACATGTGTACCACCAGGCTCAATTTTAAATTTTTTAATTTAAAAATTCACTGTATTTCTTGATCACACATTCATTTATTATTACAGCTCATATGATGCTGGGTAAGCCAGCATCTGACCTTGGCTGGGCTTGCTTGTATGACTATAAGTGGGCTGGTTTGCTCATCTGGCTACAGATTACCTGGAGATTCTGTTCTCGGATATACACGGCTAAGCACCTTGCAGGCAGCCCTATTCCATGTGCCTATCACCTACCTCCTGGGACTAGTGAGATGGCCTGGATATGTCCTTCAGACAGTGATGGCAAAGGTATACAAAAACTAGAGGAAGCGCATCCAGAGGCTTGAGCTCAGAATTAGGGCACTCGCAATCCTACCTCATTCCATTGGCCAAATCAAGCCACACTGCTAAGCTGAGACTCAAGGGGCAGGGAAGTTGACTCTGCTTTTCTAATGGAAGGACTAGAAAATGTGCAGAGCAAAGGACATGGATATAAAATGGAGTGAAGAATGGGGCCATCAATGCAATCTATCGTATCTCCCAGTTCCAACTGAATACCCTAATAGAGATGCTCTCAAAGGAAGCATTCATGGTTATATGTCTGAGGAGAATTAATTAACTTCTAATCACCTCCAATATACAATATCCACAGTAGAACAAGCAAACAGGAAAATGACATTGACTGGTGGGGAGTCAATGATGTCTATCTTTTGGCAAGAATTAGTCATCTCTGATAACATAAATGATGTTTCTGGTTCAGTTCTAATTCGAAAAGGACACTTGAAAGGTAGACCTTTTAACCATCCACAACTTGAAGGAAAGACTTCCTATCATGAGGAAAAAGTTTTCATGACCACTTGGCTCTACTCGGTGGGGTGGGACAGTGTGATGGTTAATTTTGTGTCAATTAAGCTAGGCCACAAAGTGCCCCAACATTTGCTCAAATGTTATTCTGGGTGTTTCTGGATGATATTAATGTCTGAATTGGTAGACTTACTAAATCAGCTTGTTCTCCCAGTGTGGGTGGGCCTTGTTCAGTAAATCAAAGGCCTGAATAGAACAGAAAGATGGAGTAACAGGGAATTCCTCCTGTGTGAATATTTGAGCTGGAACACTGGTCTTTTCCTGCCTTTGGGTTCAAATTGAAAAATCAGCTCTTCTTTGGTCTTGAGCCTGCCATTTTGGGGACTAGAACTTATACACTGGCTCTCTCGGATCTCCAGCTTGTTGACCACAGACCTTGGGACAACTCTGTCTCCGTAATCACATGTGTTAATTCCTTATAACCAACCAATCAATCACCTATTGATTCTTTTTCTCCCAAGACCCCTGACTAATACAAGTGGCAAGGAGTAAGGTTCAATTACAGCTTCAGCAGTCTCTGAAAGGCAGTCGGGAAATCTAAACTATGCCCACAAAAAGTAAAGCTCCAGTTTGTTTTCCCCAGTTGTCTAGCTTCAAAACACCAGCAGCTATTAACATTGATCTGTCCAGACTGCATTTATAAAGATCTGTAAACCTATCAGAGGGGAAATTAAATTAGACTGTAATTCTACAGTACTCCAAAGAACATTAGCTTACAAGAACACTCAGGAGAGCCAATTAGAAGCATCAGGGCCTATCTGGCCATGGAATGTAATCATGTCCTCTATCCTTCCACAAGACCCGAAGTGCTACTTGGGTAGTGCCTGTCTGATTGGGAGGGTTATCCCTGCGTGTGTCTAAAGGTACTGATCACACATCAAGATTAGGAAATGCCTAAAGTAATCCTGTTAGCAAGACTGGAGTGGGGAATAAAGCCAGCTCAGCGATGCAGCTAGGATTAATGCCAGAGAACTGGTAACATGAGCTCCAGTGGGAAAAAAGAGCTGAGCTCTGCCAGTGGCCACTGGGAGAAGTAAAATAAGAAAGGCAAAAACAGCAGGGCTAATAACTGTCAAAAAAAAAGGAAAGCCCTACTTCACCTAGCTCAAGTTCAGGCCTAGTTTCTAAAACTCCAGGTTAAAAAAGGAAGTCAACACTAACATATCCTGCTTTGATTCATTGTTTGTAGCATCCCTCCCTGTTTTACAAATAAAGAGACAACCTGAGAAAAGTTAAGGAAGTGCTCAAATTCCTAATAGTAGGTAGTGAGACCCCCTGGGCTGTGGTCCAAGTTATTCTGAATCCAAAGCCCATGTTCTTTTCGTTATATCACATAGTCTATGTGTCTAAGAAAATGAGTAAAAGAGAAAGTAGAAGAGGCTTAGAACAAGGAAGGGGGTGAGACCTCTTGCATTGCATCAAGGAAAAACATCCTTAATTCAAAGTGAGTGCAATTGTCAACAAAAGCTGAGGGAAACTTTGTGAGAGAGGAAAGGATCTTATCCATGATGAAAAAGAATCCCAGAAAGCACTGAGAAGTGCCTCACTAGAATCGTATTCCAGGTTGTTCTTCAGGGAACCACACAAGGGTCTAAGACGAGCAGCTAATCAGGCAGATGAAGGAACATGTTGAATTTGGAGAGCTACGCCAGGGTAATGGCCCTGTGTCTACTGCACTCCCCGGCAGACAGTGCTGGGAAATATGAAGCAGGGTGGCAACCTGGGAGCGGACAAAGACCTGACTGGTGGTATGGGCTGGCTCCCAGGAGGACTGAGCTTCTACTCTAATGTCCCCAGAAACAAGTTAACCACAGAAATGCTAACATCTGATCCAGACTGAGTTCCCAAGGATCACCTGTTGTCTTTCTGAAATATGAAAAAAAAAACCAAAAAAACAAAACTCTTTCACTCTGTGCTTTAGTCAAGACAGGATTATTCCTTTTTGGAATTGTCAAGCCTTCGAATCCACTCCTCCCTCTACCACCAATTCCATCCTCTTCTCTCCCAACTCTTGCTCTAGCACCAATTCAGAAGACAGCCCAACAACTTCTTGGGGTGAACTCTGTGAGGTGCTGCCCAGATCCTCCATCAAAGAAATATTTAGTGCTCCGGTTTATGGGGAAGAACTTCCTTGCCTGAGTTCATGCTCCTTTCTACAGTGGCCTACATCAGTGCCAGAATACTAAAGCCTGGTCATCTTTGTTCAAATCGGGACAACTATAAAGGGTCCCATACCCTCCAGTCCTCCCCAGGAAGTTGGCCACAACTGCTCCTAGGCCTGCATTGCACTTGACCTCTGTTTACCTACTTCTGCTTCTATCCCCTCCCTTCCCTAGGTACTGATCCCATGGTCCCTCTTCAGTAAACATCTTGCCCATGTCAAGGTCTGCTTCTACAGGAACCTAATGCAAGACACTTCTGGTTTAGCAGGAAGGAGGAAGTGACAAAATGGTGGAAGACCATGCTCACTCATACATCCGTCAAAATATTTAAATAGCTTTATAGCCCACAGGAAATCGAATAAATTCAAGAATTCTTGTGTCTATCTGGGGTTATTCAGGAAAACAGAGGCATCTTGTTTATTACAAGAATAAGGAAATTAACATAGAAATTACAGATGAATGTGTAAGATTCTGGCAAGTGAAGATGTGATATTGGCTGTAGCCAGAGGATGGAAGACTTAAGGACTTCACCAGAAGCATTAAAAAAGGCAGAGAATCAGGAGGTGAGGAGACCCGAAAAGTCACCATGCTGGCCACCAAAATGGAAACTCACAGAGATCTGTGAAGGTGCTGAATGAGCAAACCTACAGCACTATACAAAGCTACTATATCTGAGCTCCACGCATCCCAAGTATTACAGCTTCTGTTTCATTTCCACCTTCCCAATTTCACATGAATACCTCTCACCGGCAAACTCTAACCCAGAATTATACAGGAAACAAGATCCGGGGAAACATAATTCCAAGCTTTAGACAGGAGTAGTGGTGGAACCAGTAGACTCAGACAATCCAGAAAACTCCCCAACTAAATAATTAGACTTGTCTTCCCAAATTTGTGAGTCATGGGTTGCCCTCTTTCTTTCTCCCCACTTCAGGTTGCTTCACTGCCCTTCTGTTCTCTCCATAAGTCATTGCTTCCAAGTAGATATTCAGGGGAAAAATAGTCATGTGTGTCCTCTGTATGAGCAATAGATGTGGCTCGGCCCCTGTGATCAATGTGGATGTTTTTTCATCTCAACAAAGAGATGAAATCCAGCCAGTGGGCTTAGGAGTGGGAAATTTTAGCAGAACTAGGAATAATATGTGGCCTATGGTCAGCTTTGCTTTCCTCAATCTTAATTGCTCAGATGTGTTGTGACCTGTACCAACGCCTCACAAGAATGTAATCATTATGTACTATAAACATGTACTAATAAAAATTAAAATCAGGAAACAAAGAATAATGAAGGCACAACCTTCAAGGGTCACAGCCATGAAGTGGAATTTATTCTCTAGTATCACAGTCAGAAAGCAAGCCAGCTCCTATGAAAATAGCCTGCAGTCCAATCTATGTGAGCCTTCATCTGCACAACCTTTTCCCCACGTTGTAAAAGGCAAACCCCGGGGCTTCTTTTGCATCATTTCCATCTCTGAGTCCTTGCAGATCAGTAACATGGAGACTACAAAACACAATTTGTTCAATTATGACCGTAATAACTCAGTTTGCCTATTCTGGCAGGGGACAGATTAGCAGATGGTCCACTAAGTGGCTTTTAACTTCATATATTAATGGTTCCCTGAGAACATCCTTTCTTAAAGTCCCTCTTCTGGGAAACAAGACCACCAGCCCTCCCTCAGACATTGAATACTGTAAAGTTAAAAGAAGCAGTAACCATCTCCTTTAGATTCCTCACTTTCTGAGCCTCAAGTAACACATTTCAGTTTCTTCCTGTGTTCAATTTTGTTATGTTGTGTTTTCATTTTTAAGTGTGCCTCAGGATCTTGCCACTCTAAGTGCAGTACTTGACTAGCAACATCAGTATCACCTGAAAGCATGTAGAAATACACACTCTCAGGCCCCACTCCAGGCCTGTTAGATCAGAATCTGAATTTCAGCATGATGATCAAGTTATCCATAAACCCAAGGAAGTTACACTGACAGCAAACAATGGAGGTATTAGTTCCATATGCTAAGGAGCTTTGTAACAGGTTATTTGTGCCATATTTCCTCCTTGCTGTAAGCCATGGGATTTTACTCTGTGGAGGAACAGGTGAATCCTTCACCTCAAAACTTATCTGTAGTAATCTTGGGGACTCTCATAATCCAGCGACCCCGACTAAAGGAGCCTGCTTTCATAAGTGGGGGAAATATGGCAACTTTCTCATATTCAAAATACCTAGAGTGAACTTTAGCCCTCTCTTCTATTTTTTCTGTTCCATGCTGAGTCGGGGCCACTTGGTTTTGCAGGAGTGGCCTATGAGTGATCTTTGGAGGGTTCAAATGATCCAGAGTCCTAGGGAAAATTTCCATGTCTAGATTTAGACAATAATTATTATAGCATGTGTTGCCAGCACTGTGCCCATACCATTTTTATTCACACCTGTTCCTGGTGGGCGTGCTTTCCCTCTCAACAACAAGCACCTGTGTGTCCTTGTCAGCTGCGTGCTCTCCTCTGTCAGAACTTGCCTTGCCTGTGTGCATGGAAAAGCAGAAAGGCCTGAGAACTTATGTCCTCCATCCACAGCCTTTAACAGGCAGAAAGGGCAAGTATTCCAGCTCCCTTTGCCACTGATGGGACAACTCTGAAGGGTACCTCTGCAGTTTCCAGAACTTTTCCTATGGTACGTTATTTAATAGCATACACTTGTTCAATCTCCTTCCCTTCCTTGTCCTGCTTCCCTGATGGTTTTTCCTGGAAACAGTTCCTACTCAATCACTTTCACATGAATCCTTATCTAAGGCTCTGCTCCTGAGGAACCCAACCGAAGCCACTCTCTTGACCTCCCCTGCTGTATACTGTGGTTTGTAAGTTGATATGGAATTCATTTATTATTCTCTGTATTTATGAAATCACTTCTCTGTACCAGAAACTGAGCTAGGGATGGAAATACAGTGATCAGGAGGGATATGTTACCTGTCCTCAAGGAGTTTGCACCTGAGCAGAGAAATAGTCTCATGAAAGCTATAACCAATTACATATTATTGTATATAAGATCAAGGCACATCTGTTTCACAGGAGAAGTTTAGCTCTTGCTCCTATTAATAATCAAGAAAAATGGCTTCCTAGGGGTGTTAAACAGTTTTTTTTTGTTTTTTGTTTTTTGTTTTTTGTGGTTTTTTTGCTGGGGATTGAACTCAGGGCCTCGTGTTTGCTAGGCAAGTGCTCCACCACTGAGCTAAATCCCAAACCCCACATACAATTTTTTAAAGTTCATACTTTTGGTCATTAATTTAACAAAACTTTCTGGAGTATCCGCCTTCAGGCACCGTGGAAATAAAAGGAATTAAAACACAATCCAGGAGATAACTCACCAGATCCATAAGAAATCAGTATAAAATAATGTAGTAAGTGCAACTGTCAAAATCTTTCCTGTGTTTTTTAGGAACACAGAGAAGTGGTTAGTCCTCAGAGTGTGTCAGAAAGAGGTAGTAACGCTTAGGTGAATCTGTAGGAGCTCGCCGGGCAAAGGCACTGCAGACGGAAAGGACAAAGGAGAGGCCAAGTGAGATGAATTTCCCCGTGATCTGGTCATGAAGTACGAAGCAAGAAGAGGGAAAAAAATGAGAGAAGAGAGAGACAAAGGGAACCTGGAATAGTCTCCCTACCAACAGCATAGATATCTGAATTTAAGAGAAGCCAGTAAGGAGATTGATAATGACCTAGAAATGGGAGCCTGAAGGCCTGCTTCAGAGATGAGGGAAAGGGATGAATCTGAGAAATATTTAGCAGTCAAGTCATTACACGTAAAAAGTAGTATAATTTGACTTGTAGCTATGTACACACAGAAACATCAGCATTCACAGTGGACCACAAACATAGACCCTGAGTGGACCTGTGCTCTCATCCTGAATGACACAGGGCCAACATGGCATTTTCTCAAGATTTTGGAAGTCCAATAGTCTTATACTGGACGGTGATCCCAGAGGGACAGCCTAAGGCAGGTCTTACAAAGGAAGAGACAACCAGGGCCAGATTTGCAAGCAGGCCCTGGCTCCCTGATGAAAGAAAAGAAGCCTGGAGTAAGCCACAGAAAACAGGAAATAAGGTCAAAGTAGCTGAAATAATATGAAGTGAATAAGTGTCAAGAAGATCAGAAAATTATATGTTGAAATAAAAGATTATTTTCCTCATGATTACTGCTAATTCATCTGCACTTGAAATGACCTTATTTAAAAGAAAGATTCTTTAAAGCTGCTCCACTGCCCTCCAAGTATGGGGTCTGATGAAGAGACCATCATTTCCCTCAGTCCTTAGTAGGTGGGTACTGTGCAGTATTCAGCAGGAGATCTGAAAATTGATATTTCTCCACCTACTAGTCATCAGTGCTAATACTTTCCCATAATATCTTAACATCACCCTAAATTTGACAGAATCAAAGAATTTAAAGCAATTCTCAATTTTTACTGCACAATGGAATCACCTGAAAGCTATAAAAAAAAAAAAAAATCCCAATGCCTGTGGCCAAACCCCAGAGACTCATACTGAACTGATGTGGGACTTCGCACATCAGGTTTTTAAAACTCCTGGCCAGTTCTGTCCTGCAGTCAAGAGTTGAGAATCACCACGGCCCGGAATGGTCCCCAGGTAGAAAGGAGCAGTCAGTACCCTCTTTTCCATTCTCCCAAAGTCCTACGGAGCCTAACTGGAGGATGGCACCCACCTTTTTTGTATAGGCAAGCAGCGAGAAGACTGGAAATACCCCCAAAATACTTCAATTCATCCACATGACCTTCCTCCCAGCTCTTTGGATGCTCTAGATGTAAATTAAAGGGACAGGCGCACAGCATGTATGACTTTCTCCAACTAGGAAGCGAAATGGACACATTTCCAAACACCAGAAGGGATATCAGTGCTCTTCTTACTGCATATTACAAATCTAACAAAGTGAGCTGCTAATTTATCTTGAAGAAATTGTCTCATTGGCTTTAGGAAGGAAAAAAAATCATTGAAGACAAAAATATAATACAGTAATATACAAAAATACAAAGTACTAAAATTAAATAAGGAACTATGTAAACACATTGTGACATAGTGAGAATATTGGAGCTAAATGTAGCCTTGATATCAGTGAGGATGAAAAATAGTGAGATGATGCATTTGGTTACACAATATTAATGGAAATCTTTCCAAATGATTGAATATTCACATCTCAATGAGAAGGAGCTGTCATGGGGGACAAAAGAGCCTAGAAATTCTAAGTCTAGAGTGCCTCTGCATTGAAGCCAAATCAAACTACACAAGCTAAAATTTATGGAGTGTGTCCTAAACATTTTGCAAAATATTTTATTCCCATAACAGAACCGGGAGGTAAATGTTACTAATTACTAATCCAACTTTACAGATAAGTAAACTGAGATTCCACGAATCTAAGTAGAGGAACCAAAACTTGTTCTTTTGGGTAGTGAGACACACAATGCAGCAGAATGGTAAAAAGAAGGGACATGAGAGTGCAAATGCCCAGATTCATGGTGCAGTTTCCCAGCTATTTACCTTCTCTCCCTACCTCAGTTCACTCACCTATAAAACAGAGATAACAATAGTTACTCCCTCATAGGGTGTTGTGAGAATTAAATTAACACCGGTAAAGCACTTAGAAGGCCAAGACTTCTAAGGATTAGAAGGGTGAGGAACATATTATAAGCATTAGCTCTAATTATTATGGCCTGTTGTCTTGAAGATAAATAATAGGAAAAGGAATGTTTCTCCAGGAGGACAGAATAGCTATGACATAAACAACAGAAATAATGAAGGGTGACTCAGACATTTAGAAAATTGAAATGGACTAGAATCAGACCGATGGGGAAGAAAAAGCAGGGTAGCCACAGCGCAGAACACCAGGGG
>PVJO010010670.1:0-63190 GCA_004026905.1 Hystrix cristata
GCCACCAGGGGGCGGCGTCCGGCCCTACCCGGACCCCGCGGAGCCTCAGGGGAGACCCGCAGGTCCCGGACAATCAGGTGATTTGGACCGCGCCTCTGAAGCCTGGGAAGGTGTGAAAACAGTGTGACGGGCTTTTGATCTGCCTAGCCTGCTTCCAAGTCAATGAATGGCGATAGCACCCGAAAAAACGACAGTGTGAGTGGGAAATGACACCTGTCCATCGGGGACTGCTAGGGCTGAATGAATCACCGAGGTGACCACCCGCAGTGTAATATGCTTCGCGGTGAAGGTGCAGAATGCTGCTCACCACCGGACAGGTGGACCTGAACCCCGCTTGCCACTTTGCAAGGTATGGAACCTCTCTGAGTTTCCTTTCTCCTCCAGTCAGTGAGAATAACTTCATCTTCTCCGTGTAGGAGGTTTTGTTTGATTCTGCTTTTATGATGACAGAGCTAATGTACGGACAAGAACGTAGAACTGTGACTAACAAGGGGTGAATATCCAGTAAGCCACAGTTCATCTTTGGTCTCTAGGGACTCTTTTCCTACCCCCAACACAAACCCTCCCCTGTGCTGGGAATTGAACCCCGGACCTTTCTGATGCTAAGCACATGCTATAGTACTGAGCTTCGTCCCAGCTCCTCCCGGGAATCTTTTTTTTTTTTTTTTAATTACCATGCCTAAGGACTACAGATGTAGCCCAGTGACAGAGAGCTTGTTTAGTCTGTGTGAGATCCTGGATTTGATCCCTAACACCAAGATAGATAGATAGATAGATAGATAGATAGATAGATAGATAGATAAATTTAACATGCCTGGTGATTCCGTTACACACGTATCTATTAATGTATGCCTTCCCACATTAATATGAGAACTGTTGGACTAGTAAATGGGAGTAAGAATATAGGTTACTTGCGGTCAGATCGCAACTCTGCCACTTACTGTGTGACTTTGGCAGATTACTTCACCCCTCTGTGCTTTAGTTCCTGTAAAATGGAGATAGTGCAAAGACTTATCTGGTGAAGTTGGTAGGAAGTGATAAGAGTAAAGGTTGAAGAAATTCCATTATTACTATTATTAATATTAGAATCATTAAAGATAATATAGTGGAAATGCCACAAAATTTGGAATGCTAGCTAAATCTCTGACAGGGTAAAATTTCCCAGGTCCAACACTCAGGACTGTCAGAATGGTCACTTTACCTCTCCAGAGCAGAGTGGCCTAAGTGTGGCAGATAAAGCTGATGTCAGAAGATGGCAGGCAGGGCTGGTCCTGGGAGGTGCCCCTGGTAGATGATGCCTCTTTGGGACATCTGGATCCCATCCCAGGGGAGGAGCCAAGTTCCTGCCGTGCCACCCAGAACTCTTGGCGCTGCATTACAGTGCTGGAATAACAGTTTCAGAAAGCAGACTCTGAATCTAGTTGACTCATAGGGAAATGACTTGGCAGACAGTCACAAGACAGCTTCCAGCTCAGCCGCTGCCATGCTGTTTCATCCAACTCTTCACATTTATTTGATTTCAAATTTCAAATGTACTGAAGGAGGTAAGCAAAGTAATTTCAAAATCATTTTAAGTTTTTGATCTGTGATTGCATCCTCTTTTCTCTTATTTTTCTTGACTTGATTAGATTATGATTTATCTATTATAATGAGATCTTCTGGGTACTGTCATTTACTTGAAGATCAGATTTAATTTAAAACTTCAAAATGACCCAGTCATTGGATATTTATGCTGTTTAAATTAGTTAACAAGTTGGGCCGGGTGGTGCAGATTGTAATCCCAGCTATGCAGGAGGCTGAGGCAGGATGATCCTGAATTTGAGGCCAGCCTGGCGATTTAACAAGACCCCTATCTCAAAAAAGAAAAAAAAAAATAGTTAACACAGGTGGGAGGGTTGTGTAAACTAGAAAAACTTCAGTTATATGGGATTCATCAGGTGGTACCTACTGTCCTAAAGTAGTTCATTGTGCCCTCTTCTACACCCCAAAATGACTATTTTTTTGGGAGGGGGTCATCCTAATCAAGTTAATTTGCTCTTCTTACCAGTGACCTAATGGAGTCTCTTTGTTTCCTAAATGAAGGTGCAGCCTGGAGTAGTGGAAAGCAAATACGACTAGAATTCAAGACAGCTGGATTCAGTTCCTAAATCTACTACTGACAATTTGGGGACTTCAGGAAAGATATATCACTTTTGACCACCTCAGTCACTTATCAGAGATGCGTCGCATGTCCCCAGAGTTTCCTGTACAAATGGTGCTTCTCAGACTTCGGTGTCTGTGTTAGTCTGCTGGGGGGTCCGTTGAATCGCAGATTCCAATTCAGGGGGGTATGGCTGGAATTCTGCTAGGCAATGCCCAGTGAGAGTCCAAAAGTCAAATACACCCACAAGTCTGTGTGTTTGATACACTTATAAGGAAGTGTTCCTGCTCAAATCCCCAAGGCTTCTAACGTACTTCCAAAGAGAATGACTTGAAAAAACCAGAGACGTTTTCAGGAAACTTCTGCAACAAAGGCAAAGGGGCAGCTAGTTTTCCCATCCTGACCCTTGGTCCCTCCCCACATAAATAGACAGTATGGCTTGCTATACTTAAACCTCATTGTAAGGAGCTCCCACACAACTCCCAGCACATCCCCACCCCTTGGGTCGTATTTTGGGTTATGTGACTGGATCCATAGACTATCAACTTGCCACATGCCCAGATGTCAAAGGATGAACTGGACCAATCAGATTATTACGCTTGGAAATAACCAGTAACTTGAGTTAGTAGCAGCAGGCAAATTTGAAAAGACTTCTGATGGAACCAGGCCCATGGTGAGACAAAGCCATACGAAAGCTCACGCTGCAAGGGGGACAAACTGTGTGCATGCAGCCAAAGGTACGAGGATGGAAGAGAGGTGCAGAACACTGCAAAGATGCCCTGAGAGTGCATCAAAATGGAAGTGACAGTCACTGGCAGCTACTCTTGAGTCACAAAGAGCAAATTCTATCATCCTTAGTTTCTCACCATTTGTAGACAAGAGGGAAAATAGAGCTATTCCACCACTCACCAGGAAGCCCAATGACAACTTGCAGCCAATTTGTAGCAACTGCATGACTTTATTGCTACCAAATCTTCATTCTGAGAGTTGGGGATTTAGCTCTTCATTCTGAAAGTTGGTAGAGTGCTTGCCTAGCAAGCACAAGGCCCTGAGTTCAATCCCCAGGACCACCCCCCAAAATCCTCATTCTGTCCTGTTATCCTATGACCATCCTGGTCTTGACTCTATAATTTGTTTTCATAGCTCTGATTTTTGTTGTATTCATTACCATTTTATTTTCTGCATCTCTCATAGACTACCTTGGCTCAAATGTGAAAAGAGACATGGTCTAAATAAAGAGGTCAGATGAGAAGTAAGTTAAGTGGGCTTAAATCTGGATCATCGTAACCCAGTTCCCCTTATTAATCATTATTACAGACACAGAGCTAGGTCTCTAGTTGCATGTTCCATGCAACTCACTAAAAATCATATTGACTTAGACGATAACATCGATTCACAATGTTTACATTGTCAAAGATGTCAAAGAATGACTAATCTATGAGAAAACAGCATTCGCGTCCAAAAGTTTTTGTTAGTCTAAACTGAAACCAGTGTGCTTTCAAGAACTATCAATAATGCTCATAATGAATCAGCATCTCTTCAGCTAAACTTCAATGTCAGGATTTCCAAGTTTCATCAAAAATCATGATAATAACTACTCTTGTGAATTTCTTTTTGAAAGTAAATCTGATTTGATCCAAAAAGGTAGCCAAAGTATTGTCCATGCTATCTACCATAAGAAAAATTGCTTTCAAAGTTTAGTACAAAGAAAAACTCAGTAGTCTCTTTAAAAAAAAAACACAAATTTCCTTTTCCTTGATCAAGAGAGATGTGTATCCTGTTTCCTTTTTCATCTAGACCATCAAATCTGGCATTGGGCTCCCTTAAAGCAAATAGAATGAATATTTGATTCCTGGGTATTTCTTGACTGTCCTCCTATTTGATTTCTACACCATTGCTTTTATTGTCTGGGTTTTTCTCTTTTGGTAAACCACAAAAACTCCTTGAAAAAGATAACTTGGAGGTAGGCATGGTGGCACATGCCTATAATCCCAGCAGTAAGAGGATGAGGCAGGAGGATCTCAAGTTTGAAGCTAGCCTGGGCTGCATAGTGAAAACTTGTTTCAAAAATCCAACGCATTAAAATTTAAAATTTTTTGTAAAACTTGGGATATAAATAAAAATCATATCCTATTTGTATTATGAGTGGGAGTGGCTTGAAGAATCAGGCAAGGTAGGAAAAGACAGGGGAAAAAGTGAGGAATCTCTCACTCTTCAAGAGAAGTAATCATCTTTACCAAACTGATTTCTCGAACCTGTTTTATTTTGGTCCAAGATATCTGCTTGAGGGAGAACACCTTCTTAAAAGGCATTTGAGTTCACAGATTTCATCCATCATGATGTACTTACAATTGCTTAGGGCACCTTCATCCGCCTGAATTAATTGGCTTTGCCTGATGGTAAATAGAAATCTTGTTCCTGCAAACAGGAGCCCTGCTTTCTTCCCTGCATCTCTGTCATTTCCAGGAAAGGTAGACAAGAGAGTGAGTGAGGAAGGGAGGGCATTGGCAGGAGAAAGTGTATGTGCTGGTATTTTAGGAGCTTCATGGAGAGTGATTGGATCTGAGTAAGATGTTCTGACCCCCCAGTAGACCGGATGGTCTCTACTGTAGTAAGGGGTATTCCCCATCATGGTTTCCATCCTAAGGAGTGGAGCTCCCACACTAGGGATAGGGCAGAGACTTTCCAAATACTTGCTAGAAATTACCAAAGGCAAATATGGGAATACTATCCTGTCTTCCGATCTTGTCCCCATGAGATACCACAACATGTCTTTCTTAAACCATAGTCTGATAGATTCTGCTCAGTATATTGATGTCTCTGCTTTACAGGTTTCTTTCTCCTATAACAAATATGCATTCTCTCTGCTGAAAATTTTTAAAAATAGAGAAAAGCAAACCTTAAAAATTTTAATAGTAGCTAATCTGGGAAGGAAATTGAAAGACTTGAAATCGAATGTGTAATGTAAAAAATATAATGAGAATCCGAGACTCAAACTATGGTTCAATACTATAACAAGCTAGGGTATCCTTTGGCAAGTCATTATCCTTGAAGACTTCTTTTCTTTTATAAAAGGAAAGAATGGTTATGCCAAGCCCATCTTCTCTGCTAGCATTCTGGGATCACAGAATGGCTAAACGAGAGACATGGTAGCTGGGATGCCTGGGTTTATATTCCCATCACTGCCGTTTTCGAGTTGTTGGACCCTAGGCAAATTTCACAGCCTCTTCATGTTTCAGTGTCCCCCTCTATACATGAATAATGATAGTAACTCTTACATATTGCCGATTCCATAAATTTGGCTACTATTATTATCTTAAACATGCCCAGCTAGCCTTTCCAGCTGCACAGGTGTGATTGAAAAATACAGTGAATGTTAAGACACATTGCCATTAATCCCTCCAAAATACTCCCCCTCGCCTCAAACACACTTATCCCATCATTCTTGGCACTTCATGAAGCAGTTCTGGAAGTCCTCTTTTGTGAGTGTCTTTCATTGGACTGTCTGGGATACCTTGATATTCTGAGTAGATTCAAAACACTTACCTCTCATGGTCATTCTGACTTTAAGGAAGAGCCAGAAGTTGCACAGTAACAGATCTGATAATAAGGTGGCTGAGAACATGCCATAGTATTTTTAGAAACCTGCCTTTCTGTTGCATGGCACTCTTTAACTACATTCACCATATTTGTTTATCGCATCTAGTAAAAACCTAAAAGAGGACTTCCAGAACTGCTTCAGAAAGTGGCAAGAATGATGGGATAAATGTGTTCAAAGTAAGAGAGAGTTTGAGGGGGATTAATAGAAATGTCTTTTACTATAATAAAAAAATTTTAATTTAAACATTCACAGTATATTTTGATTACCCCTTATGTCTCATGTCATACACAACCTGTTATCTGAGAGCCACCTGCCCAGTGTTGTCTAACCAACAATACCATGACCTCCCGTATCATTTGGAATCTCAAATATGATGTCCAAAATGGAATGAACAATCTCTATACACTCCAACCCACTCCTCCTTCACCCTTCCCTATTCCGGCAAATGATATCAACACCCACTCACTTGCTCATCCCACAAACCTAAGGGTCGAACAAATACCTTTCTCTCTTATTCCTGAAATCTAATTAATCATCACATTATATTGATTGTCCCCTTAATTTAAAAAAAAATCTAGTTTCGTCATTTTCACTGTCAATGGCTAAATACAACACACCAGTATCTCCTACCAAGGCAACTATCATGGTATCTAATTGATCTTCCTGCATTCACTCCTGCCTCACACCCCCTTTCAACTCCCAATTCATTTCTCCCACTGCCACCAGAGAGGTTAAACAAATAAACTTTGCCAGATGTAGTGGTACATGCCTGTAATCCCAGCACTGGCTGGAGGCTGAGGCAGGAAGACCGCCACAAATTTGAGGCCAGCCTGGTTACATAGAGAGTTCAAGGTCAGCCTGAACCGCATAGTGAGACCCTGTCTCTAAATAAATAAACAAACAAATGTAAATTTAGATATTTCGATCTTTTGCTTAAAGGCTTTCAGTCGTCTGTCATAGCAGCTGGGGAAAAGCCCAGGAGTAGTGGGTCTCACAAGGCCTTTCAAACTCATCCCATCCTCTCTCCTTCTCTTGACATCTATGCTCCAGTCATGCCCACTCCATTTCCATTTCTGGAACAACCCCAGACTCTTATGGTTTCAGGGCTGTTCACACGTGGGCAAAACCATTCTTCTCTTATATCATACCTAGCTAAGTTCACATCCTTTGGGCTTCAGCCAAAATGCCACTTCCTCAGGGGGAAACCTCCCCTGATTCCCTCCCTCTCCTAGGTTAGCTCCTTCCTTTATGCCTTTTCTTGATCGCGTTTCTTTGATTATAATTTTTTTCACTTGTGAAAGGAGACGTTAAATTTGTACACCACACCCACATTCATAGCAGCGTTATTCACAATAGCCTAGAGGCGGAAGCAATCCAGGTAACCATCAGTAGATAAATGGGTAAAAAATATGTCTTAGATATACGTGCAAGGGATTATTATTCAGCCTCAAAAAAGAGGAAAATTCCGGTATAGAATTTTGCTACAGTATGGATGATGATCATCCAATTGTCTCTGAACAGCTTGTCTTCTTTGGCTTGTCAGCCCCTTGAGAATGACCCTTGATTCTCTTATCCACATGTTCTTCTCTGCTCCTGGCTCCATGCCCAGATAAGACAGTCCTTCAACCAACAGAGGAGGGAAGAAGGAGATTTGGAAAGATGCAGAGAGCACAGGTTATGGACCACATTGCCACAGGAGCCTCAGGTTCTGCCTGTTGAGCACCATCCCCTCCTAAAGGCCAGCTGTCCCGATCTTTGTTGCGTGTCCATGGAAACACAGACTTGATGTTAAAATTCCTTTGAGGTAGCCCAAACCTTTCTCTTTCTTGTCGTGCTCTTCACAAACCCCCTTAAGGCCTATCAGACCACCGTAAAGATCATAATACTCCTAGAGTCAACCTGCTACATCCTGGCACCGTTTTAAAGAGGCTCTCGTTTAATCTTTATGGCAACCTCCTGGGGATGTAAGGTGAGAATCCAGAGGCTCAGTGGGGACTTAGCATAGAATAGGAGAGAGTGGATGTCATATTCCAACCTAGGCAGCACGGCTCCAAAGCCGTCTGCTGAACCATTACACTTGCCACTCCTCACTACAAGCATGGTGTAAAAGTTTGGGGAATAAAGACTTAAGAGGCATGAGTGGCTGAGTGTTAGGAGAAGGCTCGTCTTCCCCTTCTGAAGGGTTTTTTTTCTCAAGTCTGTACCCCTGTCTGTAAAGTGCCCAGCCACTGCCCCTTTTCTGGCTGGCCAGGAAGAGGTAGAATGATTCATGGGATTAGCAAATTGGGGAAGAACTACCATCCCTTCCTTCCCTCTCAGGCACTGAGCTTCCTGCAGCAGCATCTGGTCTGCATTATCTCACCCCGAGAACCCCCACCCAGAACCACCTTGCTATGACTGACCATGTGGGAGTCACTGACCACTGTACTTCCTTCCTGCTTTGACAGGCCCATTAGGTTCTCCGACCAAGACTTTATCCGAAGTAAAAGTGCTATTTCTCTGCCCCATTAACCCAGTTCAGGGAGAGAAAGGGGACACTATAGGCTGCCCTAATAGAGACTCCACACTCAGTAGGAATTCTTCCTTCCTTCCTTCCTTCTTTCCTTCTTTCCTTCCTTCCTTTCTTCCTTCCTTCATTTCTTTTCTTCCTTCCTCCTTTCTTTTTTAATTTTATTTCAAGACAAGGGTCTCTTTGAGTTACCCAGGCTGGTCTCAAACTGAGCAGCTGTGATTACAGGCATGTGCCACTACACTGGTTTTCAGTAGGAGTCTTAAGGGAGCCTTCAGTGGCCCAAGTGAAGGAAATAGACTCAGTGCTACGTCCCTCTGACCTGAGACACTCCAATCTGAATTCCCAGGAGTGGCTACTCAAGATAGGTCCCCCCACTTCTGAGAAACCCTCATGTCAAGACCCGCTGCCTCTCGCACTGTGGATGCCACTCGATATTACAGTGCTTGCCTAGAATGCTTGAGCTCCTGGGTTCCATCCCAGCACTGAAAAAAAAAAAAAAAGTAAGACATTGCTCCCACCTCCCACATTGCCCATGTTCCATGTAAAGAAGTCCCTGTTCCCAGGATGAGAGGCCCAAAGTGCCCTCCTGTCACACCATAAACTGTCACTTGTAGCTGCTGCCACCTCCTCCTCAAGGCCTCCCTGCTTTCTCAGACCTTCTAGGCCAATGCACACAATGCTGAAAGGTAGTTTCGTATCTTTACTGGATGACCACAGGGTGCTGGTCCTTGCATCTTTCAACTCCTAACTCTCTCAACAGCTCTGTGAAGATGCTACATTAGGACGAGTCACAGAGGCGTTGAATTGCTTGCCCGTGTCCTCTATCCTTCAATGGTGAGCAGCGGAGCTGGTTCTGAAGCTGGTTCTGGAGCCCACCTGGGCTGCTTGATCCAATTGGATAGCAGCTGATGGCCCTCGTGGACACTGGTCACCAATAACTACGCTGGGAATTTGGCACCCCTACTGTTCTTGGGACAGGCCCAGGCTCAGCCTTCCTGGACCTGTTGCCCCTCATCTCGCCTCCAGCAGCCACCACCTCTCACAAGCTGCAGATCTGGGAGGCAAGCAAGTGTCACACAGGGACTTTTTAAAGCAGGGACTTTCCGAAGCTCCCGACCCCACTGTCCTCTCCCTGTGAATTTCCTGGGAATGGAAAGATGCAGGAAGATGACTGCTGCAGGATTCGCAAAGGAAATGAAACCATGAGCACCTGCAAGGATTTTGTCTAACATCTATACATCGCACTTTCTTTATTCAGACAAGGAGTTTCAAACTCCACCTTCTTCGCTCTTGAGGTCCTCTCACCCTTCACCCTGGTCGTGCCGATGACTTGCCCTCAGATCCTCAACTACAAAATCACGACAGAAGAATCCCAAGCCTTGCCACCTCATTGCGCTCTCCATACCACACAATCCCTTCTTGAGCTCGGCAGCTCCTTTTCAACTGCTCCTGTCCGTCCCTTTTCTCAAGTCCCCAACCAATACCACACTCTCTCATTCTCAGCAGGTGACACAGCATTGCATTCTCTGGGCTAAGCAGCTAGCAGTGTCCCGCCTCCCCCACCAGACTCATTTTCATCTGCTCTCAGCCTTCCCTGTGTCAGAGCATTCCCAGCTATGTGTGTGTGTGTTGACTCCATTTCCTCCTATATATTCACTTTCCTTGCCTCTTTCTCCATGTGTGCATGTGCATGTGCACATGTGTGTGTATGTGTCTTCCCTTCCCGCTTGGCCTACATATTACGAAAGTCATTTTTTTTTAAATAATATGACCCCTCCAACCTCCCCTGCTACCCTCCTTCTCTGTCCAGCTTCCTGGGAGAGTGGCTGTCTCTGGCTCTCTCTGTATTCCTGTCTCCTATCTACTCCCTAATGCTGGAGTCTGAATATTGCCCCCACCGTCCCATTTAAACTCCTTTCTCACAAATGACCTGCCCAAGGCCAGCTCCAAGTAATACCCTGCTTCCTTCTCTTGTCCTGTCTGCTACCTTTCACCTGGCTCATGTCTCCCTTCTTGAGGCCGCTCCCTTGTTTTTCTGGGATGCAACTTTATTCTTATTCTTTATCTGATAACTGCTTCTTGACCTTCTTTACAGGGTCCTTGAGGTGTCTGGTAAATGTATGTGTTTTGTAAGACTCCACTCTTATTTTACTTCTTATTCTTCCTGCTCTCCAGGCTGACCCCACCCATCCTATGATGGGAATTCCTCAATTCCTAGATCAGTGCTGTCCAAAACAATTTACTGGGGTTGGGGCTTTAGCTCAGTGACAGAGTGCTTGCCTAGCAAGCACAATCTGCTACATGCTAGGTGGATCCCAGCACTGCCCTCCCCCAAAAAAGAACTTACTGTGGCAATGAAAACATTCTACAAAACATTGTCCAGGTTGGGCATGGTGGTGCATGCCTGTAATCCTAGCACTTGAGAGGCTGAGGCAGGAGGATTGCCATGAGTTCGAGGCCAGCCTGGGCTACATAGTGAGTTCAAGGCCAGCCTGAACTATATCAAGAGACTCTGTCTCAAAAAAAAAAAAAAAAACTGTCCGATATGCTGACCACCAGCCACATATGGCTACTGAACACTTGAAATGTGGCTAGAGTGACTGTGGAACTGAATTTTATATTTCATTTAAGTTTAATTCATTTAAAATTTAAAGGGTACGTGTGACTAATGTCTTCTGTATTGGACAGCACAGTTCTAGATTCATATTGTCAATGGTCTCTGGACATTTGGGACTAGGATGACCCATCTGCACTTCAGCAAGTCCCCATCTGAGCCTATTAACACATCATCACCCATCCCAACCAAGGCCCTTGAGCAAAAAGAAAACCTTCTCTTCCTATTGATTTCCTTCTTGAGCTGACAGCACCAACAGTCATGCCTTTCCCCAAAGCCTAAACTTCTAGACCCTTCCTTTTCTCTCACTGTCCACAATTATGTGGTTACCAGTCTGGTCAATTCTCCCCCTAAATTTCTTTCAGCTCTGTTCTTGCCTTCCAAACTCTCCCTGAGGCTTTGAGCCTGGAACCAAAGAATCGCTTGTTAGATTATTACCAGTCCCTCGCATCCAATCATCCTTTGGGCTGCACACCCATCCTTGGCTTCTCCATGTCCTGCTTCCAGATTGCCCTCCCACATCAAGCCTTGGGGAGCTGGATTACATGACTCTACTGCTGAGGCTTTCTTGCCTTTGGATTTGAAGTTGGGTGGGGAGATCAGAGGGCAGGAAGAAGTTGGGTTATCTAACCACCATGCTCCTGGCTCCTCCATCCACCAGAGCCCAGGCCCGGTCAGGCGGCTGCTCCCACAGACTCTGGAGACACGGGTTCTCGCTCTCGCCTCTGCCGCTTCCAGCCTACGTGTGTTCACAGTTCCCTGCTGTTGACAGCACTGGGATACTACACTGCCCTGAGCTGGCTCCTCCAAGTCCATCTCACACCAGTTGTACACAGTCTACACACTCAACTCTCCTTAGTTACCCAGTTAGACTGTGTCATCTTTCTCCTTCGCACCCTCTTGATACTCCCAAGCCTCGAGATGCCTCCCTATCACTCACAGGAAATAAACGAAATCCATGTATGTGAAGTCATCCACGATCTGTTCCCTGCCTACTCTTCCTGCCTTGTCTCCTACCCTACCTTCCCTTGTACTCTCAGGCCTGTGATACCAGGTGGCTTCTGGTGCTCTGAAGGGACCTGTTATTTCACACTGCCATGCATGTGCCTGCCAAACTCTTGCTTAACCTTTAAAACCCTTCTCCAGGTGTCACCTCCTCTGGGAAACCCCTCAGGTCTTCCTCTCTACTTCTACTGTACTTTGAACATACTCTCATTATTTCTGATATCATGGAAATTTTACTTACTCGTTTAGGTCCATCTTGTCTTTCCTGCTTCTCAAAGCAAGGACTATATATAGTGTATAGTCTGTGTGTGTGTGTGTGTGTGTGTGTGTGTGTGTGTGTGTGTGTATTTATCGGCCCAGGTGGTGACTTTCTTTCCTAACATTGTGGAGTATTATTGTTCCTGTTTTAGAGGATGCTAAGGTTCCAATTACAGTGATATGCCAAGTTCAGAGGACTCGTGACAGGTTTTGACTTGGTGTCAAAACAAGTCTTTCTAGCTGATGATTCATACTTCTGGCCACAATTTTATGTTGCTATGGGTCTTGTCAAGAGTAGTCTTGAGAGGCTAGGGTTATGGGTTGAATTATATCCTGCCCTCCAAAAATAGATATATTTAAGTCTTGACACCCAGTGCCTCAGAATGTGGCCTTATTTGGAAATAGGGTCTTTACAGAGGTATCAAGCTAGAAGGAGGTCAGGTGGACCCCCAACTCAACGTGATTTATGGCTTTAAAAATAGGAAATTTTGACATGGAGGGACACAATGTGAAGACAAAGGGAGAAGATAACCATGTGAGTGGGATGATGCCAAGAATGCTGGCAAACACCAGAATTAGAAGAAAAAGGGTTCTCCCTGGAGTGCTCAGAGAAAATGGTCCTGCCAACACCGTGATTTTGGACATCCAGCCTTCAGAAGTGTGACGCCATACATTTCTGTTGTTTTAAGGCACCCAATTTGGGTACTTTGTTATGGAATCCTAGGAAACTTCTGCAGCTGTGAAGGCTGCCCCTGAGAATAGCTTAAATACCACCTCACAGCTGGGCATAGTGGTACACGCTTGTAATCCCAAGCATTCTGTGGGCTAAGGCAGCAGGATCACAAGTTTGAGCCCAGCCTGGGTAACTTAGTGACTTAGTTAGACCCTGTTTTAAAAGGGGTGAGGGGAGGGGAATGGGAAAAAAAGAAATAACAAGATATGTCATGTACAGGTACAAATTCCCTATGATGAATGTTATCAGTATGTACATCTAAAATGTACCATTAAAATAAAATTTAAAATAAAAGGTGGGGAGGGGCTGGGTATGTAGCTTAGTGTGAAGGTTCTGGGTTCAATACCCAATACTACAAATAAACAAATGAAACCTCCTCACTGGAGGCTGGGCACTTAGGAATACTTACTGAATGTAGAGTCGTCTCCCTGGGGATCTTTAAAATTGTATTTCCAACTGATCTAATGACTCCAAGCATCTGCAGCATTCAGTGATTTATAACCCTGAAGCAATCCACAGACACGTCCCAAGTGTGTTCAAACCCCCCCAGTTCCTAGCACAGGGTCTGACACCCCACAGGCTCCCAGAGCTGGTCACTGAGTCAGGGAGTTTGGGTCAGCTAAGGTACCAAGAGTCCAGAGAGAGTTTGGGGCTCAAAGAGTGCCCGTGAGCCCTACATAGCTTCTGTGCACACTCACACTGGCCAGCTCGTGGGATATCTGAGGTCTCGTGCTGCAATCAGAACAACCAAGTAAAGTTTGGGAACGCTGTGCTGGGCTCTGTTGCCTGTTTCCCAAGGGTGACTCATGGCTCAGTGGATAGGAGCAGGCTGGGCCTCAACAGCCTGTGCTTTCTTCTCCTTTCTTCTGTCTTTCCAGGAAGCCCTTGGAACAGGGTATAAAAGCAACACTTTCCACTGAGCCCGACATTCTGCTTCCAGATGTGAGAGGCTAAGCAGGCCCTGGAGGAACCTCTAAGCAGCCATGACCATGCGGTTCCAACTTGAAAACCCGAGTTCAACGATTTCCACACTCAACCCTTGCTCAGCCCTCCCCTCCCCTGTCCAGGCCCTCAACACGATCTGAATAATTTATTATACATTTTTTAGTCTTCCACTAAGAGCAGGCACTTTGGAAGGCAGGGACCTTGCCTTACTAGTCCTTATGGTCTGGGTTCTGCTTCTAGGAGGAGCTCTACAAATGTTGGATGAGATAAATGTTTGAAGAAATTACCGAGTTGTCAGGTCAACGCTGGAGCAAAATGACACAGCCCATCCTCAGCGGGTCGCTTGCTAGCCGCCCATCCCAGGAGGTGTCCTCCTTCCGTAGCTTTGCAGCCTCCACCCCACTTTCTCCCAGGCTCTTGAAGCTCCAAATCCCAGGCCAGGAGGCAGGAGCTGAAGTGAGCTGATGCTTATGTGGCAGTGGTGCTTGCTGTGGATTAAGTGTTTGTCACCCAGAATTCATGTGCGGGAAACCAAATCCCTGATTCTTAAAGCCGTGGTACTGGGAGGTGACTGGATCATGAGGGTTCCTGGACACTTGTTCTTTCTCACCATGGTACAATCTGCACAGCCTTTGGAACTCTGCAGAGTCCCCATGAGCAAGGCCCTCACCAGATGTGTGCCCCTGCCTTAGATTTCCCAGCCTCCCGAATCATAAGAAATTATTTTCCCTTATAAATTACCCAGGCTTTGGTGTTCTGCTATAACAACAATGGAGTAAGAAATAGATAGCAAAGGTTCTGAGTGTCTGAATAGAGGTTTGTTTTTTTGATTTTTGGGTTTTTTTGTTTGTTTGTTTGCCTTTCCAGTGCAGGGGATTGATTCCAGGGTCTTCACACTGAGCTACAGCCCCAGCCCTTTATATTTTTGGGGAAAGAGTCCTGCTGAATTAGCTAAATTGCCCAAACCGGGCTTGAACTTGTGATCCTGCTGCATCAGCCTCCCAGAGTGCTTGGGATTACAGGCATGTGCCACCATGCCCAGCTAAAAGAAGGCACTTTTCATGTCCTCAGGATCTGTAGTAGGAGCTACGCATCCCAGAATGGACAGGATGGGATCGTGGAAGATCAAAGAATATGATTGGTCACATCAAATCCCATGACACAGAACAACCTCAGCCTCAAACTGGGTAATAGCCTGTTTGGATGAACTAGTCAGTGAGACTCCTCATGCAGCTATCTTAAAAAATACATTTCTGTGTAGGGTACACACCTGTAATTCCAGCACTTGGGAGGATGACGCAGCAGGATCACAAGTTCAAGATCAGCCTAGGTTACATAGCAAGTCCCAGGCCACCTTAGACTGTATCTAGCAAGACCCTGTCTCAAAAAATTTTTTCTTTTGTGTATTAACATTGTCTTGGTGTCTCTGTGTGGCAGCATTTGGGCCCAAACCCACAAAAGTTTTTCCTCATTTACAGGTAAAAAGGGCCACGATGGAGTTGAATGAGAGCGTTGAGTTAAGGGGCATAGCAGGCTGCCAGCTTTAATCACGCCCTTATCACATGCATATCATGGTGGAGAGGCAAAGACAAAAGGTACAGTCACTACAGAAAGTGAGTCTGGTGGGTGGAGAGAGGAGGCCCACACTCAGAACAAGAAGCCCACACAGGACGAGGGCTTCCCACAGGCTCTGGGGGCAAACTGGGCTTTAAGCCCAAACGGGATGCCCTGCATATTTTGCCAATATTTTCTTTGTTTTAATTTCTTTACAAAGTCGTCACTCGCTATCCTTGGAGGATGGGTTCTGGGACCCCTTGAGGATACCAAGATCTTCCGATGCTAAGTCTCTTATATAAAATGGCACCGTGTTTGCATATAACTTATACAATTCTCCCCTCAGATTACTTATCATATCGAGTACAATGTAAATAGCAGTTATACTGCATTATTCAGGGAACCATTACAAAAGTCTGTATATGTTCAGTTGCTAATGCGATCTTTTTCCCAAATATTTTTGAGATGCATTTGGTTGAATCTCTGCATTTCAACAGATTCAACTGTTGGAACCTGAGGATACTGAGGGCAGACTATATATAATAGTCCACGCTTATCTGTGGTTTCACTAACCTGAGGTCAACCACTATTAGAAAATATTAAATGGAAATTGCCAAAGTAAACAATTCATGAGCCAGGTAGGTGGCACATGACCGTAATCCCAGCTATGTGGAAGGCTAGAGCAAGAGGATGGCATGTTTGAGGACAGCCTAGGCAATTTAGCAAGACCGTCTCCAAATACAGAATGAAACAAGTTAGAGATGTAGCTCAGTGTGGGGTCCTGGGTTAAAAGCTCAGTATTGCAAAAACAACAAAAATTAATTATTTTTGTTTTTGACATGGGCTCTTGCTAGCTTCTTGGGCTGGGCTCAAACCGTCAACCCTCCTACCTCGGCCTCTGAGGTAGCTGGGGTTATAAAGTGTGCTAATACACTTGGCTAATTCACAGGCTTTAAATAATTTTGATTACAGAATATTGTTGTAATTGTTCTGTTTTATTATTAGGTTTTTCTTCAGTGTTGGGGATGGAACCTAGGAACGTGGAATGCTAGACAAGCACTCTACCACATCTGAAGTCTCTTATGATTAGCTGCTGTTATTAACCTCTTATTGTGCCTAACTGAACTTTACTGTATGTATGTATGTATATGTAGGAAAAACATGGTATCTAGAAGGTTCAGAACTGGCCAGGGTTTCAGTTACCCTTGAAATATCTGCAAATACACCCTGATGGCCAAGGTGCCCTACTGTACATGAAATGGATGAGAATCAGAGTACCCACTTTATAGGCCATCGTGAGGACAGCATGCAGTAACACACGGGAAGCACTTAGGACTGTTTTTGCCATATTGTCAGTGTTCATTACTACATTAAGTGTATTGTTAAATGAAATAGTACATATAAAATGCTAAACAGAGACAGATGTGGTGGTACATACCTGTAATTCCATAATCCCAGCACTCAGGAGGCTGAAATAGGAGAAATGCAAGTTCCAGGCCAACCTGGGCAATTTAGTGAGAACTCTTCCTCCCAAAACAAAACAAAACAATGCTAAGCAGTGCCTAGTACCTATCAAACATTCAGTATTGTTAACTGGTAATACTGTTATTATTTTTATTATTTAAATTCTAAATTATCTATTGCTGCATAACAATAACTTCAACACTTAGCAATTTAATACGATAATAAACATTTATTATCTCACACAGTTTCTATGGATCAAGAATTTGGGAGCAACTTATAGCTTTACAGTTCTAGCCCAGAATCTTCCATGAGATTACAAACTGTTGCCTGAAGCCTGCCTAGAGCTTGACTAGGCTCCTCCTCTGCGGTGGCTCACGCATGGCTGTCTTGATGCTGGCTATCGGCAGGAGACCTCAGTTCTTCACCACGTGGTCCCTGCAGAGGACTGCTTGAGTATCGTCACAACATGGCATCTGGCTTCTCCCATGGCAAGGCGTCCAAGATACCAAGGTAGAAGCCACAATGTCTCTTAAAACCTACTCTCAGAAGTCACATTGTATATCACGATAACCTCCCTGGCTAAACAAGTCCGTGCTGCCTTTTTGGGAGGAGCTACCTAAGCACATGAATACCAGGCTGAGACTTACTGGGTGCCATCTTGGACACTGGCTACCAGAAGTACTAAATTGTGTGACAGAAACACTGAGTTCTCCAGGAATTCAGGTTCAAGTAAGAGGGAGACCCCAGCAGCTCAGAGCACTAGGGAACGTTCTGATCACTCTTAGGTAGATCTGAGGGAGAGCCTTCACCATTTCTTTCTCCTCATCTTCCCTCAGTAGGACTTGGGAAGACAGGAGAGTAGGACTTTCACAATCGGAAGTGTGAGAGGAAGCAAGGAAGTACAAGGAAACCTTTACAGAGGTGACAGGACCTATATGGGGCTTGGTAAAGAGTACAGTGAAACTGGAAAGAACAAAGTTTATAAATAAAGTGAAAGATGCAGTGAGGCTGTTCAAGGAGGGTTGGGAAAGCCAAGTAAACATGCTTAAAGTAGCCAAAGTAAAAAGTAAATGTTAAGGGTATAGGTTTTGGCTAAAAGCATGTTTGAAATTCCTGAAGGCTTATTTAATGTGGGGAGATTTGAGACTGGGTAGTGGATTTGGGGGAGTGTGAAAAAATTCTCCTCAAAGGGACATTTGCTTCCACAGGAGCATGTCCTGGTAGGGTCAAGGCAATACCAGGAAACGGACTTTAATAGTTTCCTTATATCAGAGTAGGAAGCTCAAGTTGATAAGAAGTTGGAATCCAGCCTCCCAGTTAGAGGAGCCTCCCCAGAGGAAACGTTGGAGTGGGAGATAGTCTGTGTTTACACAGCATGCCTGGGATGGCTGCAGTTTACACAAACTGTATCCTCCGGCCAGGCTGAAGATAGAACCGCCTGACCTAGAAAAGCCCAAATCTGGGCCCAGTGCCCAACCAGTGCCGGGAGGAAGCACCCGCCCAGAGCCACCCAGCTCAGAGCTACTTTGGACACACAGGGGTGGGGGCCGCCCCGCACAATGCAGACCTCACACTGAGGACCCCACACGGCAGCCATGCAGAGTCACGGTAGTGGCTTGAGTGTCCTCTTCATGGCCCGCATGGAGAATGACCTGCTCCAGTTGGTCTAGTTCAGAACTGAGAACTAGAACACTTTCACTGGTGGAGCGCTTGCTGAACATGCGCGAGGGCCAGAGTTAAACCCTTGAGTTTGATCCCAGCACTTCATATTTTTAAAAATATTCTAGTTCATTCTGATTAGCAACAGGGCACACATTGTAACGTGACTTTGGCCCACTTGTCGAAGCAACGATAAAACCTAACTTTTGCAGGTTAGTGTGGCTTCACTAAGTGGTCCCAGAAGGACTCTTGGTGGTTTCCAGATTCATGCTGCTGAAGGAGGTGGCATGAGTCAGGCATTTATGGGTTTGAATCAGCACCATCCCTTGAGAGTGACCTTGGACACGTGCCTTTTTATGCTCATAGCTTCAGTTTTCCCATCTGGGAAATAGGGAGAAGGCTAATTTGCCAAGAGGCTCTTGGACAACGCCTAGCAGCACTCCGTAGACAACCACCTTCCTCGTGGAATTACTCCATCATTATTCTAGGCCCTCTTGTATTGACTCCACGTTGTTACCCAGCCCCCAATTCCCCTTATTTTTGTCATCTTAAAACTCATGCCCACTCCTTGGCTGGTTGAGAGGTTCCAGCCTTGGGCAGCTGTTACTGCCTCCAAGAGGGCACAGAGCACTTTGCTCAGTAGTGGCCGGTTGGCCTGTCTGCTGCATCCCCTGGGGACTCCCCTAGTCCCCTTCTCTTGGTGCTCCCAACACCTAGCCCAGTGCAAGCACTCCCCTCTCCACCCACAGCACAGCACTGGGCTTACTGGAGGCAGCAGAGAGCTCGCTCCAGGGTCAGTCCCCAGCTGTGCCTGTAGAGCCCCTGGGACACTCACTGCACAAGGAGATGGGATCCCAGAAGCCTGGGGAGGGAGGAGGAAAGGAGCCAAGGGGCAGGAAGGAGTCTTCCTCCTGGTCACAGAGAAGCCAGAATTCACCTGGGCAGGAAAGTTTTGCCCAGGGAAGAAGTTAGGGGTAAGGAAAAGCTAGCCAGAGAACAGAGGGCTCCCCACCTGCCCTTCCCTTGACTTCTCAGAATAATGCCTCTTAATTCAGCTCCAGCCCAGACTCAGGCTCTAAAAGAGTTCCCTCAAAATAAGGAGTGTCTCTCACAAACTCACACTGGGACAAAGTCCCTGGCTACCCTTGTGATTCAGAGGGTGGGGCTGGAGTCATAAATTACACGTTTGTTTAAAAAAAAATTCAGACTCTAGGGCCTGAGTTCAGCTGTTTTAAACCTTTGGTGTCAACCGACTCCCAGGCACACAGGCCCAGAGGCCACCTCTGCCTTGCTCTCCATCCTCTCTTTAAAGGAGCCTGGCTGGTTTCTAAGTCCTCCAGGGTCTGGCTTTGTAAAGTCTCAGCATTTGCTCTCACACCAGTCAGGTGCTATCTTTGCACACCTGTATCACCCCGGCCACATGTGTCTTGTTCTCTCTGGCTGGTGTCCTTCCTCTCTCCATCCTTATAGATACTGGTACTAGGGGAATGCCCCTAAAACAGTATACATGTGGACCAATCTCCACTCCAAGAATATTCCAACAGAGTAAAATCTAAACATCCTATCCTGGTACCTGAATTCTTCCCAATCTGATTCCACCCTACCCCCTTCAGTCTCCCCTGTAAGTCATACCGTGGTACTTGTCAGCTTCACGCCCTGTACTTGTTGCATTTTGATGAGGAAAAAAAATGCTTCAGCACTGTACTCTCAAACAGTGCAAAGCCCCCATTTACTCAGCATTACTGTCTTGCACTTCTATGCATTTTAAGTGCTAATCATGGGTCGCAAAAAGGTTGAGAGCAATACCACTAAGCCCAAAAGGCTTATATTAGCCCAGGAAAATGTGAATGTTCTGGAGAATTTTCATGAATTATTTCTAATTATATTATTTCGTATGAGAAAAATGTGTTCAGGACTCAGTTTCAGCACTCTTCACGGGTTCCAGAACAAATTAACAACAAGCACTGATGCATAACTTTGTTTCTGAGCAAACTGGCTTCCATGTTCTCGCGGGCACATGCCGGCTCGCAGGCTGTTCCACCTGCCTGGAATGCCTCACCTCTGTCCAATTGCCTGAGGCTCCTGGCCACTTCCCACGGATTGGCCCAGGAAATGGCCACAAGCTCCATGCAACTACTGAATACTTCAAACATGGCCAGTGTCACCGAGGAACTGAAAAAAAATTTTTTTGAGATAGGGTCTCGCTATGTAGCTCAGGCAGGCCTTGAACTCACTAGGTAGTCCAGGCTAGCCTTGAACTCCTGACAATCTTCCTGCTTCAGCCTCTCAAGTGCTGGAATTACAGGCATGTGCCACCACGCCCAGCAAAATCTATTTCTTCATCTTTCTTCTCTTTATCAGTATGGTTACTAGAAAATTTAAAATTACATGGATGGCTTGCATGGTATTTTGACTAGCTCTAGTCTCCTCTTTCCTGAAGCAATGATTGGTATAGCTCCTTTAAAATTTAGATTATGCAAATTTCCATTGGTTTTTTTTAAAAATCATTTTAATTTTTCTTCTTTTTTTAGACATAGTCTCACTAAGTTGCCCAGGTTGGTTTCAAACCCAATCCTCCTGCCTCAGCCCCCCAACTCACTGGGGTTCCAGTTGTATGCCATGTCCAGTCGTTTTAATAATTTTAATCCTCGATGCCTAGCAACAAAGAACACCATTTCTTGACACCAAATCTAGGCTGGACACTTCACTAGGTGCTTTTCATGCTATCACACTTGATCTCCTCAACCCACCACTGGGAATTTTGGATAAAGAAAATGAAGCTCAGAGGATGCAGGTGGCTGACGACAGGCTATCCAGATCCATGGTGGCAGCACTGGGGTTTGATGCTCCCTCTCTCTCTCCTGGGTGTTCCTTCCGACTCCAGCTCACACTGGGCAGCAATGAGCTTTACTGAATTCCTGCTGTTGAAAGGGGACTGGATAACCGAGTGAGTCCAGAACATCATACAGCATGCATCTGCATTCTCGTGAAGTGCTCTCTGGCTTTCAGCCTGGGGTGGTCTTGGGCAAGGCAGGAACTCCCCAGGCCTCAGTGGATCCCTATGGTATGGGGGTTGGGCACAAACTATCCACTAGTAAGGACTGTGCATTTCAGCTGAACATTCGCAGAGGTCCCCATTGGCGACCCTGTGAAAGGGGGCAACTAGAACGTTATCTTACAGCACCTTCCCAGCTAGCTCTACTCTTCACTCGGGCAAGAGAGGCCCCTGCCTGGCAGTGCGTTAGAGGATCCAGTCAGCCCTCTCCAGCTGGCCCTGCAAATGAAGCAAGCCCAAGGGACCCCTAAGGGCCTGAGCTTCCTCTCAGACTGAACTGCAGGTACCAGGATCCCAAAGCTCCTTATTCGAGAAGGCCAAGCCACTTCCCTGGATGTAGGTCTGTCGTGAGGGAAGCCTGCACCGTTGCTGGGTCCATCCCAAGGCTGAAGGGCTGTCCAAGGTGGGTGTTGGGGGTGTATGCACACTGAGCACTGAGCCATGGGCTGAAGTATTAATATGCATGCCCACTAGCCACCCCATCACCATGACCTCGAGGACAGATCCCAGTTCATCAATTAGGCTAGTAAGCACTGCAGCAGAAGGAAGCATGGTAACACCAACTGAAAGTCTGCTCCACCATCTTAAATAACTCCTATGAAAACACTCCAAGTTTAGAGTTTTTAGATTAGAAATCAAAGTCCCTGCTCTTATGGTACTGTGCTAACATTTCCATTTGCCAACCTCAGCTCTCTAGTTGACAAGGCAATTCCTGGGGCTACTGGTGGATACTAATAAACCCTGCCCTTCTTCAGAGTTTTGGGACAACCTCTCACAGGCATGTGTTGTTCTTCTCATTGTTATCAGGCAGCCAGAAACAGATCCTATTGGGAGTCACAGCAGCAGCTTTAAGTGAAGCTAAGCAACAGAGAGAGAAGTATGTTTAAACCACAGATGGGAGGGCTTAAGAAAAGGTTCAGGGAGAACATTATGACAAGGACAGTATTGCTGAGCCTCTGAAGGGCTTTTAAAGAGACTATTTCCTCTTCAAATGGTCTAAAATTAAGTCTCTCAGGTATGGATAGACACTGAGCACACCCTGAGAAATCTTTCCGTATAACTACTCCCATTCTACAGACAAGAGAAACAAGGCTTGGATCTGTTAATTGAGTTCTCGCCCAAGTTCCACCCACTGTACTACATGCTTTCTTTGGAAAACAAAATGAATGGCAAGCAATCTGATATGAACCATACTGGTTTAGACAGAATAGTGGATAATCTTGAAACTTAAGGGAACTTTTCCTATTACAGTTCAAGTAATCATAATTACAAAATTGCCAGGCATACACCAAGCCACTTCTCCTGGCTTTTATTGCTGCCTCTCATCTCCCTGTGTTGGGGCCTGGCATAGCCAGCAGAATCTTCTGAGCGCTCCAGGGTGTTATTCTGACTCAGGAGATGTAGCCTTTCCCTGAATCCTTCCATGAGTTCAACTTTCTTCTCCTTAGCCACTGACACAGGAATGTGGAGAAAGACAAGTTGATGACATTATTTGCTCTGGGAGCCAGTCTGTCATAGTCTGACAAACGATCATTTCTCAGCACCCCAGGGTAAGCCCTTGCTGCCCAATGATAGACTTGGCCAGCTGATGCTTCCCTGCACTTTATAGTGAGGTAAAGGCCAGCTCTGCAGGCCATGACATGTGACGCCACCTACAGCCAGAGCCAGCCAGCCAGGAGTGTGGTTGCTGAGAGCAGCAGGTCCAATCCGGTGTTCCAGGGAAAGAAAACTGCTGCCCCTGCATTGGAAGCAGGGTATTTTGATATGCAGGAATAAATTCAAAACTTGAACTTCCCCAGGAATTAAAAAAAAAAAAACTTAAGGTTAAGAATTCTTGCTTCTTTCTGGCAAGGGACATTTAAAGGCAAGAAAACATAAAAGGTATCCCTGACTTTAAAAGTGGTAAGGGAAAATAAAGGAGCTGGCGTGAGCAGGATGTTTTCAGTGTCTCAGAAAGAATACCAAGTGTACAGACTGGGCCTTGTACAGTGTTACATGGATTTCCAGGAAGAAGGTCTGATGCAGCAGGTGAGGTGTGAGCATTTATAGGGTTCTAGTGTGCGTCTCTGAGACAGCACGGACTTCTGACTCCTGATGAGCTGAGGTCTCAGCTGGTCATCAGCAGCTCATAATCTTTTTTCAGAGGCTGAGCAAAATACAACCAGTAATTAAAGTCATGTTTTCCACTATTAACAACCATAAACAAAACCACCCGCAATTCGATTCCACATGTCTGGTTTCATACAAAACTTTCCACATAAGAAGCTAATTCTGGTAAGGGCAACAACAAATTTCATTACCCCAAAACGCTGCCCTCGCTCATGTGAAGTGAATAAAGTGCGGGGCTCTATATACCTGGTAAATACTGTCCTAAGCTTGGCTCCTCTTTTCATATTTGTCCACCAGCCACCTGGAATATTTTATAAGCAGAGCCTGAACTCAAAGTATGGAACATCTTACTAGAATCAGCCTAACAGCTGGGGAGCTTCAAGATGGCAGCCAGCTCAGAAGGGGCTGGGAAAATAGACCAAACAACAGGACAAAAACTGCTGGATTCCATGGTGCCTGGAGGCTAAGTACAGTTGGCTTCTGGCCCACGGTTTGTCTTCACATATCCAGGCATTCTGAGCACTAGGACTATTTTGGCATATCAGAAAGAGTGCTGCATTAAGGGTCAAACTAGGGAGTTTCCAGTCCTGGCTCTGCAAATGGCTATGGTGAATGGGACTTTAAGAAAACTTTATTTAAGCATTCTTCCCATCAACTTCTCCTTGTGTGCAAGGAGAGTGAGGTTAATGCAGGCTGTTCCTAGTCAGGCTATTGTAAGCAGTGAATGAGATAAAGTAAAGTAGGTCAGAGTGCTTTGAAGCATTTAAAACATCACACAAATGTAAGAGGTTTGTACTATGGGAGAGCTTGGGAATTCCCTTCCTTTCCTGTTAAGGAAAGGGAAGTATGAAAAAGTCCATGTCTGCTTTATCTGGAAGAAAGAATCCACCTATTTTATATTGATGCTGAAACACCAGAGAGTTGTGTAACAAGAACGCTGGATGTGTCATCATCCTTATTAAAAAATTAACGAAAGGCTTAACCACCAAATAATATGACTGATCTTTAAATAAACACATCTAAATGGGTGTTGTCTCATCCTAGGTAGTGAGTAGTTACCTCAGCAAGCAAAACATTTATTTAAATTATATTTCCCATCATTCAAAAAGAGACTTTTTAAAACTCCTCTTGGAACCATTCCTACAGCCTCTGGCACATTCTTTTGAATATGTCTGAGGGTGACACATTTTTGTCCTCTGTGGATTATCTTGATTTTTGTAAACAGCCCAAAGTTATTTGACACAAAGATTGGTAAATAAGCTCAGTAATACCATTTTTTAAAATTGAAAATAAACTATGATTATAAAATAGAAGCCTACCTTTCCATTCCAAGAGAGGAGTTACAAATAGGAGTTTTTATGAATGGCAGTAACACTGGAAAGGGCTTGTTCCTTCCTAAGCGTCAAGAGGAAGTCACTGGGAAATGCACCTCTTTTGTAGTTGTACTCTTCCTTATTTATCTCATGAAATTGTTTACCATTGAAGTTTGAGTTTCTTGAAAGAACACTGCAACTAATCAACTGTTCCTATCATTTTAACAGGGCTCCAGGTAATATGTAAATCCCTCATTTACATATGCATTAACTGGCTGGTGACAATACAGATGTTTCTAATAAATTAACATCTGAATCTGTTGGAAACTCCACCCTGAAGATTTGGTTCTAACCGGTAGACTCCATACTCCCTTAAAAAGTTGGGATTTTTTTTTTCATTTATGAAACAATGCACTTGAAAATTAAAATACCGCTATTATTTTATTATTTCAAATAATAAAATGATTATTTCAGTGTAACCTGAAGATTACTTCTGGTGCAAATAATTGTCAGCATATAAAAATAAACGCAGTGGTACTTTCACTCATTACATCTTGCATGCCATAGGAAATTCAATGTTTAATAATGCCAATGACTTTATGAAAATTATCTTTTCCCTAACTCATTTTTTACTGTGGTAAAATTCATAAAACATAAAAGTCATCATTTGACCATTTTAAAGTGTACAATCCAGTGGCATTTGATACATTCAGTGTTCTGCAACCATTACCACTATCTAGTTCCAAAACATTTTCATCAAAGATAATCTTGTATCCATTAAGCACTCTCCATTCTTCCCTCACCCCCCAGCCCTTGGCAACTATAATCAGCCTAATCTGGTTTCTGTTTCTGTGGGTTTGCCTATTCCGAACATTCCCATACAATATGTGGCCTTTTTTTCTCACTGAGCATAACGTTTTCCCCCCAGTAATAAGAATTGAACCCAGGGTCCCTTTACACTCAGCTACATACCCAGACTTTTTTTAAACCAAAATTTTGTTAAACTGTTAGGTAGGACTCATATTTGTAATCCTTCTCCCTCAGTCTCCCTCAATATTGGAATTACAGGTTTGTTTCATTGTGCCCAGCTCAGCATAGTATTTTTAAAGGTCATTCATGTTGTACTATGTATCGGTACTTCATTCTTTTTTGTCTGTGGTGTTGGGGATTGAACCCAGGAGTCCACAGATGCTTGTATGTTAGGCAAGCATTCTACCACTGAGCTACGTCCCCAGCCCATTTCATTGCTTTTTATGACTGAATAATTCCATTGTATAGATATACCACATTCTGTCTATTCATTCACTGATGGGCATTTATTTGGCTGTTTTTAGCTATTCTGAACAGTGCAGTCATGATCACAGGCACATAAGTTTTTGTTTAAAGGCCTGTTTTCAATTCTCTGGAGTAAGAATGGAATTGCTGGATTATATGATGACTCTATGTTTAACTTTGTGAAGAACAACCAAACTCTAATTTTATGCTTGCAACTTACAAGGTGTCTTGATCACCAGTTAGAAGTAGGATAGCTACAAACCCCAGGCAGGGACCAAAGAGGTCTCTTTTTCAGAAACACTGATTAGAGTAGCTGGGCTCAATCTGAGTCAAGCTTGTTCCACGGTAAAGTTCCGTGCAGGGCTCTGAACAGCTTCCCTGCTGCTCTACTTGTCACGACATGAACTGGCTGGGCAGGAATACCTTCCTGCCTCCTAGGCATCCTTGGTTTTCCACTAAGTTGCACACACTGGCAGGGGGCGGGGAGGCAGGGAGGGGCGTTGTTACTAGTGTAATCTACAGGCTTCCCCTTTCTCTTTGCTGCACAGTTCAGATTAGCACCTGGAGTCAATGCAGAAACAGGGCTTTGGGGGCTGGTGCTAAGTCCCTGTCCTGGGCAAATGCTAGACCTTTCATGGTTCAAGAGCAAAGCCATTCTAACACTAGTTAAGACACAGATCTTTCACTCAGGGTAGACATTTACCATACACTTGGCCTGAGAGTGCTGCACAGGCAATCCCGACCCTAGTCATCCAAAGATACTAGAGATGAGCCTGCCCCACTTTGGAGATGGTAGATTGTCCCCCGCGTGGGCCTGGGCAGCACAGTGGCAGATTATCCAACTGCAGGCATTGTTTACTGCAGCCCAGGTAATGAGTCATGAGACTTCTCAGCCACGAACCCAACCCCAAGACAGTAACTGATTAGCACTGATTTTTAAATTTAAACTTGCTCATAAGTCTCTCAGAGTGTTGATCTCTTAGCCCAACTCCCTTTCATACAGGAAACTTCTGAGCTACAGGAGCCCAAACCAAGGAGCATTAGGTTGCACTGCCAAAACCCGAACGGCTTCTGGCTTTTTCCGCTTGGAATCAAATACTGTACTGTACTACGAAACAAAACTCAGCTTCTGGAGTCCTTGCTAGCAGTTCAGCCAACTCAGTTGTCACTTGTCGCTTGTCTCCAGGCAGGCCTTTCAGGTGTCTTGGCCTCAATCTGCTGTTAGAAGAAAAAAAAATAGTTTCTTGTCGGTCATATCCTCTGTAATCTGGCAGGAAACCTAAAATTTGCCCGCTGCAGTGCTCTGTCTGTTTGCTTATCTGCTTCCTCGTAGGGAAGAATCTGCATCAGTGTCCGGTACAGGGGGATTTTCACCATGACCTCATCCTCCTCACGCCACTCACTGATTTCACCATTACCAAGGCAGCTCGGGTGGGAATGCACACGAACGAGCGAAAGATTAACCACCACATCTCGGATGAACCACGACTCCGGTTCTTTTGCCTCAAACCAGAACCCATGCAGGGGTCAGGAAACGCCATGAAGAACTGGAGTGAGGGTGGATGTCTAGTTACAGGTCAGGACTTGGGAGAGTAGCATGTCAAAAAGAGTCACTTTAAGAAAAATCACCAAAAGCCTTCCAGGCTTGTGCCGGCTGTAAAGACTTTTCTAGCCAGTGGCCTCGAAATAGGGCAGATGGAGGTGACAGCAGGCGGTGGGCGCGCAACCTAAGAGAAAGGGCGGCGGGAGTGGGTGGGGAGAAAGGGAGCCGAAAGAGCAGGCGCCGCGATCCGGTCCCCGACCTCCCAGGCTCGGGGACTGAGCCCTTCTCTGCGGAAGTGGGCGCCGTTAAAGGGAAACAGAAAGTCGGGCTCCGCAGGCGCGCCTCAGGCCCGGCGCACGTGATCGCGGCTCCAGTCCTCGCGCGCGCCCGGCAGCTGCGGCCAGCCCTGAGCATGAGAGCCGGCGCGTGACTGGCCGCCGCCGGGCCTGAGTCCGGGCCTGTGTGCGTGCGCGCTCCCGGGGAGGCAGCGTGCGCGCGCGCCTCCGGGGCCACCGCCCCTCCCGGGCCCGCCCTCTTTCCCTCCCTCCCCGGCGCGCCCGGCCCGCCCTGCCCGGCCAGCCCTGCGCGTCACTTCGCTGGTTCCCTCCCTCCCCGGGCGCGCTCGGGCCGCCGCCGCGCTCCCCGCCCTCGAGCCGCGGTGCCGGAGCCGCCCGCCGCCCGAGGAGGAGGTGGAGGAGCCGGAGGAGCCCGCCGAGGCGGCGGCGGCGGCGGCAAGATGGCGGACTTCCTGCCGTCGCGGTCCGTGCTGTCCGTGTGCTTCCCGGGCTGCGTGCTGACGAGCGGCGAGGCCGAGCAGCAGCGCAAGTCCAAGGAGATCGACAAATGCCTGTCGCGGGAGAAGACCTACGTGAAGCGGCTCGTGAAGATCCTGCTGCTGGGCGCCGGTGAGAGCGGCAAGTCCACCTTCCTCAAGCAGATGCGGATCATCCACGGGCAGGACTTCGACCAGCGCGCGCGCGAAGAGTTCCGCCCCACCATCTACAGCAACGTGATTAAAGGTGCCGGGCCGGGTCGGGGCCGGGGGCCGGGGGGCGGCGGCGGGCGCGGAGCCGGGCACCGCCCTCGTCCTCCCTGTCCCTAACGGAGGACGGGACCGGGTCGGGCGGGAAGGGGGGCGCGCCCGGGACAACGGCCCTGCCCACCTGGGGTAGCCTCTTCCCCCGCCCCGAGGCGAGAGGGTACCTGGGGGCGCTTGCTGTCTCCCTTTCTGCCCTGGCGGGGGTCACGGTCAGCTGCACACCCGGCCGCGGGCCTCGCCCCCTGGGAGAGGGAAGTGAGCCGAGCCGGGTGTCTTGGGGTGCGGGGCGACCTCTCTTGCTCTCCTCCCTGCAGACTAGGCGGGAAGATCCGAGAACAGCCCTTGACCCTTGCACCCCAATACCCTCTCCCCGAACCTCGCCGCCCTTGGGTGGGTGACCCGAGTCATAAGATCGGATCGCTCCCAACTCCTGCTTGCTTGGCCGCCTCCTGAACTAGGGAGTTCTGGAACCGTCGCGACAAGGAAATTTTTGCTGAGCCTCGTCAAGGGCGTAGGGCAACAGCTCCTGGGGGCAAGGGTGTGAAACTAGAGGTTGTCAAGTTTATCGTACTGGCCTCAGGAAAGGGTAGACCCGTACAGTTAGTCTAAAAATTAGCTGGAGCACTTTTTGGCCCCCGTGTTAAGGGGTACTTGACTGTAATCACCGTTTTACTCCCCCCCTTTTTTTTTTGGCTGGGGGCAGGAGAAAAGAGGTCCCATCAATTGCTTTTGTTTAAAAGAAATTGCATGGTAATGTGAAGACCCTGTGGCCTAAAAGTGATGAGGATCCTCTACAGGTGGAGTCAGTGACTCAATGTTGAGTTGGCTAATAGGCTCTCTTTCTGTTTTGATAGTATTTTTTAAATTAAACATCGTTCTTAAGTGAAAAATATGCAAGGTCTTTATTCTTGGGCATTCAAAAAATCGAGAAGATGGTTTTTATTATGTGATGTAAGAGTCACTTCTCAGTTTTCATAGTGTCAGGTGTTTTCTACTTGGCAAAATTGAAGTACAGCACTTGGTACTTGATGTGCATCAAGATTCTCCTTTATTTGCCTAGCTTGTATGTTATCTAGGGTTTTGCACATCTTTTCAAACAGTGTTTTTAAGTGGATTTTTTTGTTTGGGAAATACTTTTAAAACACTTTTGTGTCACTACCCCCCCCACCCCCCCATTTTGGGTAGAGAAGAACTGCCTAGAGAGGGAGGCATTTTGGGGCAATGACAGGGACTGTAGGCCAAGGAGCCCGCAGAGTGATACCAGCTCCCAGCCCTAGTACCTCTGCAGTTAACCTGTAAGAGACTGTTGTATTTGGCCTGCTTTTATGTTTAGCACAAAACTAATTAAAGTTTCTTTGAAGGCTGCAGACTCTGTTTTTCCAGTCCTTAATTGAAGATACTTTACATCCTAATGTAGTTGAATTTAAAGAATTTCATTAATGAGTAGTCAACATGTTAACTGTGAGCCAGGTAAACACCTGGTTCTTAATGTACACTGGATCCTAAGTGGATCTACTTTGAGGATCATTGTGAGTTGAAATAAGTCATTAGCCATCCAGGGTTTTGAGTTGGGATGATCAGAAAGTTGACTGGAAAGTGGTTTCTCAATTATCTCAACAAATGACTTTCTAATAGACTGTTAACAGGGCCAGAAGTAACAGTTCAGAGACACAAATGCTGAGTTTGAACTAACCTTTGAGTTGAAATTTGTTTTTCGGTCATCTTTCAGTTGATCTTCCTCCCTTTTAGGAAAATGTATTGCCATCCTGCCACTTACCCTAATTTGAAGCCTGATCTGGGAGAAGTTTTGAACTTTGAATGTATTTCTAGAAGACTTGCTGTTGAGGCTAGGGTGCTGTGGGAACAAACTGAACACAGTTTTTGTGGTACTTAGTGTTCCATAAGTAATTGGCTTTTAGACAAGCTCATACAGTCTTGATTGCAACTGTTGTCTTCAGAGCCTGAATTTTGGGCTATGGGGTATGACTTCTTTTTTCTTCCTGATTGGTTTTAACCACTTTCTGCCCCCAAAATTATTTTATGAATCGCAACATGTTAAAAATTTTCAGAAAGAGCAATTGCTTTAATAGTATTTGTTTCAAGTTTCAAATTTTAACGTGGTGGGCACTCTGCTTTTTAATGATAAGGGTGTTTCGATGCCTATCTCTGTTTTTGGAGTAGGTGGGTCTGAGTAGTCGAAAATTTAAGAAAATAATGCTGAAATAAAAGTTCACGATAATATTTAATGACTCTTTCCACACTTTTTTAAATAAAGGTATGAGGGTGCTGGTAGATGCTCGAGAGAAGCTTCATATTCCTTGGGGAGATGATGACAACCAGCTCCATGGAGACAAGTTGATGGCGTTTGATACCCGGGCTCCCATGGCTGCAAAAGGAATGGTGGAAACTGGGGTTTTCTTGCAATATCTTCCTGCTATAAGAGCCTTATGGGCAGACAGTGGAATACAGAATGCCTATGACCGGCGTCGAGAATTCCAACTGGTGAGATGTTTGTGCTTTTAAAATGTGGTTTTATTTTAATGACATTAAGTAGTATGGTTTAGCTCTCTTTTCACTGACTTGCACAATATAATATATTTATCTAAAAGTGTAACATTAGATATTCATATTGCTGTGTAAGCTTTTCCTAAGCAAGTAAACGCCATAGAGTTAATGAAGCTATTATATTGATCATTTTTCTTTTTTTGAAAGTAAGGTTATAATGATTTCCTTTCCTCCTGCACCATCCCTCCAGTTTTTAAGTGTTGCTTATTCTCTTTAGTTCATTTTTTCAGCAGACCTCACAGTATTCACCCCACATAAATTGACCTTTTATTCTTGGAGTAAGAGGTCACCTAGTTGTTTAAGGGTGTTATTTAATCATTTTATGATACAGATTAATTTGATACAGAGATAAAGTCTTTAATGTTACAGTTTTTATATCTTTGTATTTTGTGTGTGGTTTTTTAAGGCTGCTAAACAAATTTTATAAAATGTTCCTTATTTAAATAGGTGATTTAGACATTCTCTAGGTACACACAACTTTTTGAGTACTCTGTTAATTGGGCCAATATATGGCTTTCTAGTGATGGCTCTGGTAGGGACAGAGTACAAATCTGCCCAAGAACTGTTGACACTGGACTGCCCTTATCTCAGGGCCAGACTTCTGTGCCTAATGTTCCTTATTTAAATACAGAATAATACTAGTTTTTTGTTGTTGTTGTTGCTGTACCTCTGTTTGACATAGGAAACAGATTTTAGCGTATATTTATTTTTCATCCTGGGGGGGTTGTGGGGAGGGTGTGGGGGATCAAACTCAGGGCCTCACGCTTACTAGGCAAGCGCTTTACCACTGAGCGAGATCCCCAACCCCTCACCCTTAGTTTTAAACAACAAGACTAACCATAAAGTACTTAGTAGCCCTTATACAAGATTGAAAAAAAAGGGTGGAAAAGAATAATTCGATCAGTACAGGTTAAGTATACACAAATAATAATTGAGATTTTTTAATCAAGTGTGTTTCGTAATTTAATGGTGAATGCTTTGTGTTCTAGGTTTTTTATTTGGCAAAGACCAGAATGATTGTATTATTGATGGCAGTCTAATCTGTATGCAATTTGGAGATAGTTCAGATTGAAGTGTGCTGCTATACAGGGGTTAAAATAAAGTGACAGTTAAAAGTAAATCTCAGGAAGTTGCATGATGTTGTCACTGACATTAAAATGATCTGCATTTATGGGTGTGGCTACGCTAGGCAGTCTGTACTCGGAAGCAGTCTTGACTATTCAGAGTTCTGCAACAGTGAGCATGGTATTTTTTTTTAAAAACTAACACCTTAATCTTTATTTTCTCTGAATTATGGCTTTGGTATGTACCATATAACTAGCAACTGATTATGTGCTGTCTTGCATAGTTCTCATTCATGTATATATCCCATTAAATAATCTGTTCATTTCTGACAGTCAGGGACTGGCTCATATTATTGTTAAAAATGAGTAGCTGACAACCTTCAAAATTATGACTTTAATTTAACAAGTGACTCGCATCCAATTCCCAGAGTTCTGGTTGGTGTTTGACCTTTGGTCAGTATTGTTATGTTAGCTGTGGTAGACCTTCCCATAACCCTTCTCATCCTCCTGCACCATCCCTCCAGTTTTTAAGTGTTGCTTATTCTCTTTAGTTCATTTTTTCAGCAGACCTCACTTTGTACCTCAGGCTGTTACTCATCTTTCCAAGGTGGTGGGCAGGAAAGAGCCATTCATAATAAGCATCCAGTACATACTGGATGAATAAATGAACAGCTAGGTACCTGAAAGTTCCCTGTGGGAAAGTTCTGTATTTGCTCTACCTCCATCTAATCTGAGATTTTTTTTTTTAAATTGGGATTTTCACATCTTAGTCTCATATCAAGACTCAGGTCATCATTGTTGAGACAGATCCCTAAATATCTCTTTCTCATTAGGAGCAAATAGGTAAAATTACTCCATTGAGCTATCTAGTGCTTCAAGAGCACAAGTTCTCAAAGACTTGGGAAGTAAAGTTCAGAAATACTTTTTTTTTTGCTAAAATGTAGACCAGAAAAGAGGAACAGGACAAGATCTAATTTTAAACTGACAATGGAAATTTTTTTTTTCCTGGGTGTATCTGGGCATTGTTTATAGTACTTGGCACATATAGTGGGTACTTGATTATCATATCAAATTAACAGTTTACAGTCTTTTGGATTCTCTGCATGATGATTCCAGTAATATGCCATGGTTGGCATGATGATTCCAGTAATATTCGTTAGGCCATTGGACATTTCCTATATCCTTTACATTCCCACATGCCCAGATTTTCTGCTTCCATACCTCTATTCATATAGGAGCTCTGTCAGCATATTTCTTCACCATATTCTCTTCATGAGCTCTTCCTGTTCACTTGGAGCAGTAATCAAATTTTAATATAGTCTAACTGGTCCATGGACCCCTTGCATCAGATTTAACTGGAATGCTTAATAAAACAAAACAAGCAGATTCCCAAACTTCATGTAAGCATCTGGTTCAGGAAGCTGAGATGAGACTCAGCGATTTGTATTTTTAGCACATAGCCATAGGTGATTTGGATGAATTCATTCCTGTTCATCTGCATTATCCCTGTGCCTTAGGTCCATGTCCCTGGAGATTCATCAGGCCTCTAGTGCAGACTGCAGTGCACTTGTGCTTACACTCATTTTGGCTGGCATGTTCGTAGAGTTACTTACTTTCAAGTTTGGCTCCTCGTTAACATGGAAGCTTCTTTTGGTATGCCTTATCTTCTTCCCTTACATTAGCATAAGGCCTGGCACTTAACTTTATTTCTTCAATCTCTTAGAGGTTCCAAACTACAGAGTATCTTCTAGGAAAAAAAGAAACATTCTGCATTAATTTCCTTCTGAGAAATATAAATTACTATATTTCTAAATGCTTATTTGTTAATTTTCCAAGAAATGGGAAATCTTCGTATTGTATAACCGTAATTTATTTTCTTAAAATTTTTGTTTTTCTATTATGTTTAACATTGTATATGTTTGCATTTTGGATAGAAAAAGTAAATATTGGAAAATGGGAGGAGTTAGATAGAGCAATTAAAATTAAGTGTTTTTGTTTCAGCTAATGATTAATTTTTAAACTCCTTAATGGAAATCAAAATTTAAAAACAAACATAGTTTTTAAAGCTCACCATAACTTACATTTTGCGTGAGTGGCTGACTGCCCTTTAATCAATTTTTTGGACAGCAGTTAGGGTAGTGATACTTCAGAAGGCCACTCATTTGTTAGTAATAACTTTAGGTACCAACATGAATGTTTTCTTTCCTAAGTTCCCAAAGACAAACATTTCCTTTCCTGGTTAGTTCCATTATGGGTAAACTAAATAGCTTACTGTGGAAAAAGAAAATATAAGATTTATGGTCTTGTTAAAATTCAGGGTACCTCTCCACATATAAACCAGCACAGTGAGGGTAATATATCTTAAGAAATAGTCTTTTTTAACATTGAATATGTAATACCCCACTTGGGCTGTACATTCAAGCTTGCCACTGCACTAATGAGATACTTTGTCTTTAAAAAAAAAAAAAACAAAACTTCTCAGTTGACAGGGAATTTGGTAACTTGGTGACTGAAGAAATATGGAGTTAAGGATTGGCTGGGATGTGCAGTCATTGGCAATGTGGGTCAGCATAACGAAACGGCAGGGAGGCATTGCCAGTTGGTTTTTGTTTACTTTACATTTACTTGTTGAAAAAATATAAGCAGCACTGGATATGTAGGACAGGACAGTGTATGTGACAGTGGAAGGAACACCCCACAACTTCCTAGTTTCTGTAAACAGTTTAACATTGTCAGCATTAATAGACCTTCCTGTAACAGCCAATCTGTCTTTGCAATTCCTGAAACCAAAACGATTTTGTTAATCATGGTACCTTCAGTTAGACTTCGTTTTTCTTACTCAAATGGACAGTTCGTGCTTGACAAAATGTATTTTTCTCCAAGCTGATAAGATAGTTTATTCATGCAGACAGCAGATTTTCCCCTCGATCTTTTTAACAAAGTAATTATTTTAGCTTCTGAAGGAACACAGTGCCTAGTAAGCAAAACTCAAAAACTTCTGTTTTGGCTAAAATGTTTTTATTTGTTCTCTGGCATGTAATAGAATCTGAGTCATTTGTCTTTTTTAAATATTAATTGGAATTTGCTTTGGAAAGTGAATCAGTTCCTATTTTCAGTTGTAAAATGTCGTGTTTCTATTGGAGAATTTGGGTGTGGGTTTTTTTTTTTGTTTTTTTTTCCTCCTGTGACTAAAAATGAAGTTGCTAAAACCAGTCAGGTATCTACTGATTTTCCAGTTAGGGTAGAATCTCTCAACCTGTATAACACAAGGATTATGTGTAGCATTAGAGATAGTAAAGATTTAAAATTTAGGTATCTATAGGTACAATTCCTTTTGGTGAATTTGATCAGATGTCAGAGTACTTACATTTTAATCCAGTTTTATTTTGGAAACCCATTCTTTTTTCTGTTTTTTTAAAATTATTTTAATGATACATTTTAGATGTACATAGTGATAATATTCATCATTGGGGATTTGTACCTGTACATGATATATCTTGTTGCTTCTTTTTTTCCCGTTCCCCTCCCCTCACCCCCTCCTCCCTCCCTATTTACAAATGCTTTGTTTCCATTTTTTCCTTCCATTTCTTGTTTCTCTTGTCCTCTGTTCCATTCCCCCTCCCTTGTTCCCTTTCCCATTTGGACATTTTCTTCCCTTTCCCAATATAATACATTTTAGTCTTCATTTACACTTTCAGTTTCTCACACCAGAGAAACTATGCGGTATCTAAACATGTGTGTCTGATTTATTTCACTTAACAGTATGGTCTCAAGATGCGTCCATTTACCTAGCTTATATCTCAAGCTTATCATTCTTTATGGCAGAGTAGTACTCCATTGTATAAAAAAACCACATTTTCTTTATCCATTCTGCTGTTGATGGGCATTTGGGTTGTTTCCAAGTTTTTTGTTTGTTTTTTGAGACAGGGTCTCAATATATAGTTTAGGATGGCCTTAAACTCACAGCAATTCTCCTGCCTCATCCTGCTGAGTGCTGGGATTACAGTTGTGAGCCACCAAGCCTGGCATGGAAACCCATCCTTTTAAAGGATATTTTAGCATGGGTTTATAGTTTTAATACAACTTTGTGTGGGTGTGTGTATTTGTGTGTGCATAAACATAGACATAATCACATAATCATTTGATGTGTTGTATTATGTTGACTTTTTTCCCTTTTTTTTGGTGGGAACTTTACTATGAGATGCATGGGCTCTTCAGGCTACAGAGGAATTGTAAAATACTGTGCTGCTTTCTGTGTTACCTATATTGCTAAACAAAGCTAGTGGTACAGTAATTTATGCTGCTTTGAAAATGTTTATTAAACAGTGACAGGCTGGAGTAAGGAAATAGTTTTGTTATAAAAACTAGTACTTTCAGGATTCTTCACCTAGACTGTGGACCTAATCCAGGAAAAAAAGGTTTGTGAGCTTACTTTAAAGAAAAACATGATGGCCTAAGGACTCCACAGATGGAATGTTCCTTGTTTGTCCTTCACAAATCTGCAGCAGCCCAACCACTTTGGAGTATCTACTTGAAACAAGCACCCAAACAAGTACCAGATTCTTCGGAAAATTTACAGTGTTTATAAGTATAATCACTGCTCAGTACCTTTCATGATTATAGTAGTTGCTTTATACTTTTCAAAGCCCTATTGTATCCATTATCATTTTATCTTTTCTAAAAAAAGCCATGGGGTGGGGGTTGGGGATTTAGCTCAGTGGTGGAGTGCTTGCCTCACAGGTGCAAGGCCCTGAGTTCAATCCCCAGCGGCCCCCAAAAAAAGCTGTGGGCGGGGAGTGTAGCTCAGTAGTGGGGCACTTGCCCTTGTGCACGAGGCTTTGAATGAAGTCCTCAGCACTTCAATCAACCAGCCAATGAATAAACTGAGATGTAGGTTCCTTAATGATAGTGCGGTACGTACTGGAACCCTCGTCTGCTGTCTCCTGGTCCACAGTGCTGGCTACAACCATTTTGCAAGCACTTAAGCATTATATCTGTAGATTATTCTTTTGTCTTTTCAGTCCCAGTTTTTTTTTGACCACCACCCACACACTTAATTAGCGTCTCCCTATGAAGGTCTAGCACATTAGAAGTAAGTGTAAGAGTTTATTAAGGATACTGTTGCAGAAATATTCATGTAATTCTTTCTATGTTATGAACTTTCATAATCTTGTGCTGATTCCTTTTTTACTTTGTTAACTAACCTATACAGTAGTTAGGATATGAATAGTCTTATGTAACATTTAATGGTAAATTTACTCAGAGTGCTGGAGTTCATTGTGTCTCTTTTTAGCCTTGGTAAAGTCTCAGTTTGAATCCTCCCCTCCTTGAAAGTTCACTGGAATAGGGACCCTCACCTGATGTTCATCAGTGCACATGGTTTTTATTTTCTGAAAAGTAGGAGATTAGTGGCAACCATTTAGCTGAGAGGCAGCTGTATATTTTTCCAGGGAAAAGTCATTTGGAAATTAGTGCCTATCTTATATGTAATTGCACAGATTTGCTTTTGTTTTTGGGGAAGGGGATAGTAGAATACTTATTTTTATGAACTCATTTGAAATGCTTCTCATGTAATTATATCACAGTTTTCATACTGTGTATGAGTATCCCAGATTGCAGTTTGTCACACATTTTTCATTTAGAAACAACCTAGTTTTTAAAAAATGCGTAGGTCTACATTAGCATTGGTTTTTATTGCATGGAAGTACTTCGGAATAAACCCTAACTACATCCTGTTATTTACCTTTGCCTATACCAGCGATGACGAACCTTTTCAAGCTTTCAGTGGTAACAGACAGCCCACTATGGCATGCATTTCATAGGTTCGCTGCCACTAGTCTGTATTGGGAGTGGTTTTTTACAAGATTCCTTTTTACAAAAGAGGAGAGTGGCATGAGCAAAAGTAGCATTAGGATGCGCTGATATGAATCAAGGAGATAGTTTTGTTTTGGGAACTGGACTTTAGGGGATTTGGCCAAAGTTACTGATCTGTTGCAGTGATGGTAGTTGTTAATCTTTCAAATTTAATTGCTGCTCTTTTGGAAAAATGAATCAAACAGATTTTTAAATCAATGTAGTAAGTGTACTTTTTCATCCTCATCTAGTCTGCAGTAGATGCAGAGTACTTGAGAATTACTCTTCATTGATTTATTTTGTTTTTTGGCTGAAGTAGTAAGAACTGTGTATGTGGTTGTGCTACCTATGTGTGGGTTTTTAAAAATTTTTTATCTTCTGTACAAATTTAAAAATAATCAGTTTCAAGCTTCATGTTTTCTTTTACATATTATGATATATTTTAGTACGATCACCTTAAAATTTAATGTGATTTTCTTTTGTGCTCTAAGATAAAAGTGGAACAAGGCGGCCATCCTGAATTTGTGTCTGGCTGCCAATCACTGTGTGAGCTTGGGTGAATCCTTGAGCCTGTCTGAATTTCTGTTCCTGTGACTGTAAAATGGGGACCCTTAATGACTTTACTGTTACTAGTTGTTGTTAGGATTACATGAGATGATCTGTGTAAAGCTAATGCTCTTGGCACGGTAACTGACATATATTAATGACATAGCTAGTACTTATTAACTGTTAATGTTCCTAATATGCATATGCACATAAAGAGCTTTATAAAAAAGAAAGCACTGTAAGCTTTGATTTGTTTCACTCTCTGAACTTGATTCCTGATACATAAATCCTGAATTCTGAATAATCCAGAATGTATGATTTAGATACTTGTCAGATTCTATGTTTTATCTAAGAAGATCACATATCAAAGAGAGATTTGAGGTATTGATTGATACATTGCTTCCTGTTGCCTTCTAAATAGCACTTTGTTGATTTCAGATTGAAGTTTTGTGAAGTAGTTTTGGGTTTTTGTTTGTTTGTTTTTGTTACTGGAGATTGAACCCAGTGTTCCTACTGAGCAGTATTCCCCAGCCCTTTTTTGTTTTCTATTTTGAAACAGGTTTATGCTAAATTACCTAGACTGGGCTTGAATTTGCAATTCTCCTCCCTCAGCCTCTCAGTAAACTGGGATTACAGGGATGCACCACCCAGGCCTGGCTTATTTCTTTATAGCACTTTTTGAAACAAGTAACATTTTATATGTATATAATAAGGCCATATCTTTATGGCTAGTCCTCATGTATTTGCAAGTGATTTTTATTTTTACTTATTTATTTTTTTGAGTGCTAGGGATCCAGCTAAGGGCCTTAAACTTGTACTTTACCACTGAGCTAAATCCCCACACCACCACCACCCCTTTTTTGTGGGGGGTCTTTGCTATGTAGTTCAGGATGGCCTTGAACTCATTATGTAGTCTAGGCTCACCTCAAACTCAGGCAATCCTCCTACCTTAACCTCCTGGAATTACAGGAGTGGGCCTCCATACCCAGCTTGTAAGTGATTTTAAAAGCAAATTCTACAATTCTAAAGAATAAAATGTTATATGGGTTGAGTATCCTTAATCCTAAATGATGGGTCTGGAAGTTTTTGGCTTTCAGGTTTTTCAGCTTTTCAAATATTTTCTTGTGTATAAAATGAGGTCTCTTGGGGATGGGACCCATGAAATTCATTTGTTTTGTGTAAATCTTTTATATACATATATATACACACACACATATACACACACACACACACACATATATATATGGCCTAAAGATACTCTTACACAGTAGTTCTAGTGTGCTTGTCATGTCAGGTATAGAATTTTCCACTTGTCATGTCATGTGAGCACTTAAAAAGTTTTGGATTTCAAGGTATTCCAGATTTTTTGATAGTCAGATTTCAGATGCTCAACCTGTAATGAAAATTAAAGCCCTTTAAGAATAATGTAGCATATAGATGTATAGTGAAACTAGCTACTGTTGATCTTTCACATTTTCAGAGATTTCTAGCCAGAATTAATCATTTGATAAATATGTTCCTGAAATACTTTAGTTGTGCAGGCAGAATTGGCCAGCTCCATGCTTTCTTCCTGGAGGCATGGTGAGATAATCTTTGGCGTGGGTGCAGGCACCCTGCCCCTCCCAACAAATGCGCTTTCCCGTGCTCTTCTTCACCTTTGTCTCCAGTGACTGGCACCCCTGCACTGCATACATGTCTGCTCTTTCCCTTTCTGCCATTTCTCCTACCTGTGAATTGGCAGAGGCCTGATGAGTACTCAGGTTAAAAGGGTATTTGGCCTTCACTTCCAAGGTAAAAAAATCCTATGTTTATAAAATACAGAATGATTTCTTAAGGTTCCATTGCTTTTTTTGTGTGTGTGTGTGTGTGTGAGATCTCAGAGCTTCTGATCATGTTTTGTAAGATCAAGTAAACAACATTAGCCCAACTGAGAATTCCTGCTTTTTCTCAGGGAGCAAAATAAACAAATTTCAGATATGCTCTTCTAAAGAAATAAAAGCATTTTAAAAACATTGTTGGCCAAAAACCAAAATTCTATACTGCCCCTGCCCCCAGAAATGTGTATACTGCCCCTGGGTTCTTGGAGGCAGGGCAGCTATATTTAGCTTGTAATTAGGGCACTTCTTTCCTATTTTAACCCTCCTAGAAAAGAAAAAGAGTTGAAATAATGAGTAACTGGAATTACTTTTCCTTTTAACACCTTGGTTACTGTTTTCCTACTCTTTGGGTAACTTTTTAAAATTATTTTTTGTTAAATAGGGTAAACTGTCTCAGTAGACATTATATAGAAAATCTATCATCTTACATGATCATATAGTTTCTATTTAGTCCCCACAAAATGTAGTTTGATGGTATCTATTCATTCATATTAACTAAAAGAACTCGAGAAAGCGACTAGCAATGAGCAGTTGCTCTGGATTTTCCTGGTTGCTAGAATTGCAAATAGATTATTTCCAGGCCACTTCTAATGTGGCCTGACAAATGAGATGGACATGAATATATTTTAGACAAATAAAATTGCTATTCAAAGGTAAGATGTTCTCTAAATTCATAGTATTGATTTTTATAAACTTAATTAAATACTGTATACTCACGAAGCTGCAAATACTATTTATCCTAATGGAAATTTTAAAAAGGAATAATGTACGCCAGGATTGCTGGCCTGAGCCTTCAATCCCAGCTACTAGCGAGGCTAGAGCAAAAGGATTGCTTGAGCAGTCCTCCAGGGATTTGAGACTAGCCTGGGCACCACAGCAAGACCCTATTTAAAAAAAAAAAGAAGAAGAAATGTGTTTTAGCCAATTCAATTAAAAATAGTGCAGTACAAAGGTTTTGCTATGTTTAACTGTTACAGAATTGCCACTTTTTCAGTAAAATTGTTCTTGTTTGCTATAGCCTCAAGGGATGATAGGGTTTTTGTTTGTTAAACTGTTACCTTGTAGATTATCAACATTTCAATTCTAGGTTACAAGAAGAAGAGTTACACTTGCTTTTTTTTTTTTGAGACAGGGTCTCACTGTGTAGCCCAGGCTAGCCTCAAACTCAAGACAACAGTCCTCTTGGTTCCACACCCAATTTTTTTCTTAATTTTTTAATCATGGTATGTTATGACTAAATACAACCAATTTGAAGGTTGATATTACAGTTCAGTAAAAGAACCAACATTTCCCCTGTTGTACAGTGTTTTGCACATTTGGTCTTAATGTATGATGTGTTTCATTTGAAAACGGAGTATTGTATTTAATCACTTACCGGTCCAATTATTTTAAATACAGGATAACCAAAAATTACATTTTTGGTTCATTTTTTATAAGATAACAGGAAATATAAAAACGATAATTTTATTAAATTTATTCAGTAATTTTTCAGTATATGACATATTTTAAAACACGTCACAATCTGGACAGTAGTATCTAGTCTCTTTCCGAATTCTTTAGGCATTATTGTCTTTCTTTGAACAACACACTTCACACTGTCATGTTGGTCTTTCCTTTTTTCCTGTGAGTGGTATGATTTCAATAAAATATTTGTCCACTCAGCATAATGATGAAGACCTCAATGATGGATGACATGGTTGGTGTTTCACTATCCCATATTGTTCAATTATTTGGTCTATTAGATCTAATCTAAATTGTAAATGACTTTTTGAACCCCTTTATTTTGAATAAATAGCAAATGAGTTCCATATTATTTGGTCCAGAAAGTGCATAAATATTTTACAATAATATTTTTTTCTTCACTTTTCGATTACAGGATAGCTTATTAGATATCTCTTGTCAACGCCACCCATGGAATTATTACTATCATTGACCACTATTGGAATTTTTTTAGTTTTGTTTCTTCTTTCAAGTTTTAAAGTTTCTGTATTATGAATAAGTTGGCAATAAGGAGATGTCTTTTTTTGTCTTTTCCATTTCATAACAGCATTTGCCTCTCTGATATGCTAACATTTCTCCCTTTTTCAGTTTTTTCTTTTGCAGATCTTTTGTCACATCTTTCCTATTCAGTCTCAGTGTCCCAAACATGGCTCTTTTATATTATAAAAGACTATCACTGAGAGCTGGAGAACTATAAAAATTATGTCTAATGTACTTAGAAATTTTTGTAGATTTTAGTACAAAATCATAGGTTATTTTTCACAAAATGTACACAAATTATTAAAAGAAAATACCTAGAAGTTAACTAGATTTCACTAGAAACAAATTTCAAAGGTGAATACAGCATCCTAAATAAAAAAGTTTGCAAAAAAAGTCGATATAAGACAAACAGATATATGAGTATATTGTGCAAACGAGAGTCAGCTGGTTGAAATGACACCTGCCCAAGCGACGCTTAGGATGGTACATAAACAAACCTACTGCCCAAGTGACATTCAGATAAATTGTTAAGTGGTCAAAAATTTCATTCTGTAGAAATATATTTCTGTAAGACCATGTACAGATGATTATTTTTATATGTATTTTATTCTTTGTGCAAATATTAAAGTTTAGAATGTTACTTTAAGAGTGTCCCGTTTCATAATAATTGGAATTGTTTTCTCCTGGAACGTTAAAAGTGGTGAGTGAGGGCAGGAAAGCCCTGGGGAGCAGATTACAGGAGACCTGGTCTTGTAACAGTTCTAGGCAGCTGCCTGTATCCACACAGTCACATGCTATTGCACATCTGTTGATGAGACTGGCCTCTTTGCAGGCTACGTGTTTGCTAGTAAACCAAATGAAAGTCATATCTGCATCAATCTTAGATGATAGTTGGAGGAACCTACAAGAAACAGGCATACAACCACATTACATATGTGATCATGCTCTGAAGAAGAAGTAAAGGAAACAGCGTGAGACCAAGAGTTGGTCTGAGAAGGTGGCATTTTGATTAAGACCCCATGGATAAGAAAGTGTCAGCCAGGTGAGGAGGGGAAGAGTTCTTCAGGCAGAGGGAACACTGGGTGTGCGGTCAGAAAAGCTTGTTGACTGTCAGAAACTGACCAGGGCTGTGAGGGTGGAGATGCAGGAGTCTGACCTGGTAGGAAGCAAGCAGCAGCCTGTAACTGACAGGCCTGCCTATAGCCTGCTTTGAGAAGTTTGGGGTTTCTCTGAATGCCTTTGGAAGCTGCTAAAGGATTTTAGTCAAGATCACCAGGGCTGTTGTGTGGAAATTGGAGGGAAGTGGGACAGGCTCTGGTGCCAGGCCCCATCGTAGCTGCTATCCAGGCCCAAAGATAGGAGACTGTTAAGATAAGGGTTTGTCATCAAGTGTTGGTCAGAGAGATGAAGAGAAAATGGATTCAAGGTCTGCTTTTTGTAAGGAAAATCACAGGGTTCTGATAGATAGGATACGGGGCAAGAGTGAAACGTGTATGATACGAGTGACTTGGGTTTCTCTATGCTGGTATTTGTTACTGAACTGGAATTCCAGTGCAGGAATAAACTTTGAGAAGGAAGAGTGAGTGCAGTTTGGGCATATTAGGTTGAGATCTCTTTGAGTGATACAGATGGAGATACCAAGAAGATAGTTTGAGCCTGGTGTTTAGAACAGAATTTAAGGATAGATGTAGAAATTTAGGAGTTACTTGTTTCCCACTGATGTTTAAAGTCTATGTAATGCATATGATTTCTCAGGGAAAGGATATAAAAAGAAAAGAGATTGGGGCTCTTGGTAGAGACTTAAGGAACCTTTAGATCTTTTAAAAATGTTCAGAGGCGAAGGTGCTAGCAGAAATGGCCAGAAAGGAGAAAAATTTAGAAATGTGTCAAGTCGAAGCCAGGAAAGTGTTCCAAGAAGAAAAATTGTGGTCAACAGTGCCATGTGCTGTGGATGGGTCTGTTAAGGGAAGAATGACGATCTCTCTTTGATTTTGGCAGCAGGAAGTTTGTGTAGCCTGGCCGGCAGGTGACGTGATGAGGGGGAGGCCAGACGGGAAGAGGGAAGAGAGGTGAGGAAGTAGAGAAGATTCGCTTGAAGTCAAGCTTAGTATTCTCATTTCCCGTTTGCAGTACTTCAAACCACCTGGCTTAACAGCTTGTGTTTTTTTCGACCTTTTTAAGGTCCAAGAGGACATTGCATTTATATTAATTAGTTTCTTTGTACACTCTCAGGAGAGTCAAATATCATTTAACAGTGTTGTTGATCTCTTAAACCAGGTAAATACAGAAGAGCTTTTCACTTGGAATACCTGTTCCTCAGTATTCACAGAGAATTAGTGCCAGGAGCCCTGATACACCACAATCTGTGACTGTTCTAGTCTCTTATAAGAAACCATAGTATTTGTATATAACCTCTGGATTACCAACAATTAATGAACATCCTTCCATGAATATTCTTTCATATATTGGTTACTGCTAGATAATTTAATACTTAATATGATATAAATGCTGTTTAAATAGTGGTTACATTTTACTGTTTAGAGAATAATGACAAGGAAGACAGTATGTACATGTTGAGTACCGGTGCAGGAACTCATGTGAGTTACTTGCCTTGCTGCCTTTGGGGCAGGGGTTCCAGTCTAGTAGTGGCAAATGATATGCTGTAGTATACTCCGCTTGCAGAATCACGAAGTCTTTATTGACCTCGAAAGGACCCGAGAAAGCATGTAGCGCTGTTCACTTCATTTTGTACATAAAGTATTGGTCTACAGGAATTAGGGACATTTAGAGGTTCAGGTACAGCTAGGTTTGTGCTAAAGTCAGTAGGCAAACTCAGGGGTGTTGGGGTCCCCAGTCCATGTGTGATGCTCCTTGTCACACTTTTCTGCTTCTTGTAGTAACAAAATTAATAAAAGAGGGACTTTAAGGAACTGTTGTGCCAATATAAATTTTGAGCTAATTTTCATATTCAGTAGTATTTAGAAGTATTGGCAGGTTGCATTGATTTGTTATCTGACAAGAGTGCTAGCAGAAATGGCCAGAAAGAAAAATTTAGAAATGTGTCAAGTCTTGGCAGCCAGGAAAGTGTTCCAAGAAGAAAAAATTGGAGAGTGAAGTGAAGAAGGTAGTTAATAATGTTCTTTGTGGGCTGGGCAGAACTTTTCTGCTGATGAGAGTTTGGGATATTGGATTCAACACTAAGCCAGAATAAAGTAATCTGAGGTTTCCTCTCACCTGTTGTAAGATCTTAGGCATGGAATTACTTCATTAATTAATGTTAATTATCATGTTTGAGTTGCGGAGTATTGGTAGCATGTCATCATAGAGCAGAACTTTGCATCTGGTGTGCACTCAAGAGGACTTTGGGGTATTATGAAGAACTTCTATAGCGCTGTCTGTTGTAGATAGGGGAATTGAAGCTATATTTGGGAAGTATGTTCTATATTGGAAAACTATGTTTTTTTAAATTAAGATCATTCTTTTGGGAATCGAATAATTTACTTCTAGAACAAAGTTCTGACAAAGCTAGATATTTCCTTGTATGTTCTTGGGGTTGTATAAGATTGGCTCTTTTCAAAAACTGTATTTTAACATTGAGGAACTTTTTTTTTTTTAACATTGAGGAATTTTTCAGGCTAAGCTTTATGGTAATACATGAAAACTGAAGAGTAGGAAAGTGGTTTATGTGTGTGTTTTCAGGAAATGACTTACAGGCCCTAGAATTCAAAATAGCTTTTTTAAAATTTTAAAACATTGATTGAAAAAAATCATTCAGTTAGCCACAATACCACCACTCTAAGGCATCTTTGTTGACATTTTGATTTCTTTCCAGTATTTGAATACAATATTGGATGTTGAGATAAACTTTTCTGTACTTTCTGTACAGCCTTATATCCTGCACATGTAGTGTTACACCATTATCATTTCCTGGAGATGACTTTCTCAGAGGACCGGTAAGGCATTCTTTAGAAATGGATGCAGATTTTTTACTTAAATGGGAAATTCTTAGGAATAGAATGTGGTAATGCTAAAAAGTAGCTTGTGGGGTGAGTTTTACCATGTTACCAGCCCATCTCTGTAGAATGAAACACCTTATTCACATTTAAAGTTTGTACTTGTATTTTCATAAGGTAATAAAATTGAACATCCTATAAAAGATACATATATATTTATACTTATTAGAAATATGGCTAAAAACTTTTTTCTCTAGTTCTCCAGAGTAAATAAGGTCTTTTTTTGTGATTTCTATAGTAAGGAAATTACTATTGTACATTTTGTGTTATGTGGAAATTGGAAATTGATGAAATCTTTCTGGAAAACTCAGATCATTAAAATTATTAATGGGTTAAAAATTATTTGCCATAAATTATTTTGATGATGAGTCTAACTGAAAAATCTGATATAAGGTGGAATTTACTAATTATGAATGATGTCAATTAAAGGGCGACTTACAGAATAAAGTAATAACTTAGTTTCCAGAAATCTCTTACTTTTAATATTGTATAGTAGTTTGCTTTATAGCTTTTATCTTAGCAAGAATTGAAATCAGTTTTTGTCTAGACTAGACCCAGATAATATTCTTTGGGAGATCCTACTTATGCTATTGTAAACTGCCTTGGATTGGTCTGGAAAGATTCAATCTGAAAAACAGTTTTCAGATTGAGATAGTTTATAATGTAATGGAGTAAGGGCTCTTTTGGAAGTTTTTACTGATGTACATGGAAAATGCTAGCAATAAATTTGAAACTACATTCACTTGGGGTTTACTTCATTTTGATATATTTAAAGAACAAAGGAAAATAGCTTCTGTCTTGCTCCTCACGAAAAACAAAGGCCTGAGGCTGGCCCTTTTCGTATGCTTTCATGATAAAGATGATATGTGCTCTTATTAAACATGAGCTAAGGCAAGTAATATCAACAAGTACGTAAAAGGAGAGGAGAGGGGGAGAGGGGAAGGGAATTAGAAAAAAACCTGTAATTTGTATATGTAACTACTCCCCAAGATGATTGCAAACTGCTAGAATTGCAAACATGTACTAATAAAATTTTAAAAATATTTTTACAGTGCATCACCTCAACAACTTGGTTTTGTTGCCTAGAGAACAATGAAGTATAAAGTCATTCATTAAAAAAAAAAGTAATTTCAAAAATAAGAAACAATAAAATAGGCCCTTTGTGAAAACCAAGCAAGAAGAGAATGTTGAAGAGTATTAAATGAAAGAAGTGAAACTGGTCCCTACCAAGCTATGAGAGCCGGGAGAGTTTTGTGGCTTTCCCTTGTGTAAAGCTAACCATTAAGCTGCGAAGACCTTCTTGAGCAGTCCTTTATCATGTTTTATTTGAAATAAAAATTAAGGGGGAAAAGATATGGAATCCATTATAAAGGGGTTCTTTATTTCAAGTATTTGTGATTTTTTTCACTTTACAATATTTTCTAAGCAGCGAACAAATTCTTAAAATGTAATAAAAGCTGGTTTTGTATTCACTGTCTTTTAGAGATTTCAAGTAAGGTTAGAATCTTAGATCTTAGGTAAATAGTATGGTATGGGTGGAGCAATGTCATAATATATTTCATATTCTCATTTGAACGTGTAGAGGCACAATAGGTAAAGAACAGATGAGTGGGAAATTGAGTCTTCCATAAAAAATACTACCTTCAGTCTTTGTTTCTAGGCTCATTCTTAGGTTAAAATGAAAAGTCTTGATTCATTAAACAGCTTTAAAGGCTAGGCTTTTCTATTTTGTACCTTATATTTGGCATTTATTTCTTGCTGAAAATTGTGTAACTACACGCTAGATGGAAAGACTTATATCGCACAGAATATATTCATAAGAGTATTATCCTAAAGTCTACTTATTTAGATGAGACTTCATGGAGATGTTTTTAGAATTGAAACTATTGGTGATACAAATGTGAATCATTGCTACAACTGCTTGTAGGTCTCTTTTAGAGGCAGGTTAATAAGTTTCCTATTGAGTAGATTTTCCTCAAGCATATACTTATGAAAGAACCATAATATTCAGAAACCATTTTGTCTTGAATTTGGGGGTTTTAAGACTGATGAAAATTAAAGGGAGTATAAGTATACAAAAACCTTATGTTAGTAGTTCACAGTAGTAATCAGTTTAAGAATGAGTGTAGATTTCTAGTTTTCTCTCCTAGCTCTTAATTCCTTTTGCTAGATATTTCAGATTTGCGAATGGAAGGACATAAATCTTCATGGAAAGTTTATAAATCCTTTAAACCATTGGACTTAGCTGTTTCCCTACACAAATGTTTCTTTTGTAGCAGTTCAGTACTTCAGGAAGTGTTCTGCTCTTTATAGCACTTGGCTTGTTGATGGTTCTATATATAAAGAAATGATATTATCTTTGAGTTATACTAGCATTTCAAAGTCACATATACACTTAGATTTCAGAAGAAAATTTATCACTACTTGATTAATAACAATTTTCTTTTAATTTTAGTACTTCTTGAATGATTACGTTTACTTTTAAACAAAAGACTATAGGTGATGCCTCAAATTTTTGAACAGCTTATTTCTGTCTTTGATCATGGTCTATAAAATAATCCAGTAAATTAATGGTATCTATTGTATGTATTACCTAAAATTCTTATTGTCAGAATTTGACATCCATCAGATTTCCGAGTATTAATAAATAGGATATATATTGCCTGTGTCAAAAAACCTTTCAGATTCTGTGAGTCTTCACTGCCTCTGGAGATATCTAGTCCTGCTGCAGGACGAGCTCTCCTTGGTCATTACTTGGAATTTGAATCTGCTGAAACTTTACAAGTATTCTGAAGTACTCTAAATCTATTCAGAGAAAAAGAAGTCCTGAAGATTCATCATCATCTTTGCCCTTTCCAAATTTTATCTATTACTCTATTTGAACCACTGTGATACTTTATTACTTTGATGGTGTACCTTTTTTGGTGAGGGTTGGTGCTGGAGATCGGATTAGGGCCTTGCACTTGCTAGGCAGTGCTCTACCACTTGAGCTAAATCCCCAACCCCTGGTGGTGTATCTTTTTGATTGATGATAATATTTAATGATTACTGGTATAGCATAGGGTCTTAGGATTTTCCCATTTTACAATCTTCCCCTTACCACCGCTCATAGTGCTTTTCATAGTATTCAAACATAGAAAAGTACTGCACTTAATGCCTTGGAAGAACTTAGCCATATATAAATATATATTCAAATTCATCTTTTGCTTTTCTACTGTTACTATTTACATCTTTAAGAACAAATGGGATTTAGTGAAAGTTACTCTAAAAACCTTTCTATTCAATATATTATGCTTGTAATGACTGACATTTGCAGAAATAAGATGGAAACAGGATGTTATAAAGGGGAAGTCACGATACAGAAAATTCAACAGGTCGTTATTTAGCTATTGCTATGTAAAAGGTCGTATAGCTACTCTGGGATACAGAGGTATAGCAAAAGGACTTTGAGTCTAGATTTTTACATACAGGACTACATATAAAAATATGAGAACTATAAGCCACCAGTCCAAAAGATACTGACAGTTGGGAGGTTGCAGTGGAGGTAGGAAATCATAGTGAAGTTGAGAAAACTACACTGTATGCCTGATTAACTTCTTATTGAAGAGTCAAAGAATTTCAGTTGTTGCCACTGCAACAGTTTTCTTTCCATTTCTGCTACAAAAAAAAGTAGTTTTGTCAGCTAAACCACCTACCTTCACTGATCTTCAGGCTTTTCACCTGTGAAATGGAGAACAAGGTTAGTTCTCTGAACACTTGTGCTTACTGTCTCTTTGTCTCTCCCTGTGTAAGAGTAAGCTCCTCAGATGAAGTGGAGGGAGATGTGAGGGCATGGTGCAGGTGGGAGGAATAGGCACAGCATTTTCTGGAAGCAAGGGAGACTGCCAGTTGGAACTGGCTTTACAGAGAAGACCATGTTGGTGTGATCACTTGGGACTGTCAAGAGAATTCAGATACAAAATGCTGAATTGCTTAGCACCATTTTGGTGTGACAGCACAACTGAATTATATCAGGGACCCCCCCACACACATTGTCCCCAACATCCCTAACATTTCTAGGTCAGATGAACTTCTCACCATCAGACCTGTCAGTAACCTTGCTTCATTTTTTTAAAAAACACAGTCTATATTGTTTCTCTTTAAGGAAGCCGTCACCCAGAGAGGAGCCTAGGTTCTAGGGACTTGCAGGGACTGTAGCTCGCTTGGAATAAGGTGCAGAGCAGAACAGCATGAGGGAGGGTGGGAATTAGAGAGGCTACATCCTTATTCTTTTCATCTTCCTTGGTGACCCGAAAGTGACTGTTACAGAAGCAAATTAATTTTGTAAGTTTAATTCAGGTTTCAAGTTCCTTGGGGTCCTGTTGCTAAGATATAATTAGCAGTCTAGTAACTTTGCTCATTTGTGCAAATGTAACCGTTAGCACCGTAACGGTTTTACATCTGGAGTACCAGGTTTATTAATTTTTAACACAAAATTGCAGAATTAGCTTAAAGGCTGTGGACTGGGGTAAATATTTAAAAATAAGCTTCAGGAGTGTGAAGCTTCTCTGAAATGCTAGATCAGTTTTTAAAAAGGGAAAGCTATATGTTGACCAGATTTTACTATTTATTCTCAATCTAGGAAAGAAGGCCTAACTATGTTGTTCCCCCTCCCCTATCTCTCTCTCTCTCTCCCTCTCTCTCTCTCTCTCTCTCTCTCTCTCTCTCTCTGTCTCTGGTGAGACTTGGCTGAATTATGAAGAATGTAAAAGTAAATTAAATTTTTAATCTAGTTTCTTAATATTTTCAGTATTTTTTCTTAATATTCTCAGCATTTTTCAAGGCTTTATAAAAGCTAATTTGGTGTTTAATCAGTCCCGAAGGTGAAATTAATATAAAACCCTTTGTTGTTTCTATTGTTGTTGCTGTGCTGAACCATGAACCTCACATGCTAGGCAAGTAAGTGCTCCACCATTGGGTTACTTTTTAGCTCTTCTTACTTTGTTTTTTGAGACTGAGTTCCAGTCTCTGCCTACCAGTCCTTCTGCCCCAGCGTCCTGAGAAGCAGGGACTACAGATGTGCACCAAGACGCTCAGTTAAAATCCAGGTATGAGTAAGATGAGTCAGAATCACATCACTTCTCTTGGAGTTTGCTAAGATTATAACTTGTTAAATTGGTGGTAGTGCAGGGAATCTGTATTTTTAATAAGCACATTAGGCAGCCCTGATGAACTGCCAGTAATGAAAACCACTGATGTAAGCCAGGCATGATGGCACATGTCTATACTCCCAACTACTTGGGAGACTGAGGCAGGAGAATTGCTTGAGTCCCAGGAGTTTGAGATCTGTCTGGGTAACAAACATAGGGAGAACTCCTCCCCAGGAAAAAAAAAAAAAAAAGAAAAATAACAACAAAACATTGGTCCAGTCAGCCTTTAGACCATACAAAGCCAGTAAAGGTGTCAGTGTGCCAATACAGCTTTGTTTATGGACACTGAAATTTGAATTTGACATCATTTTCATCCCATGAAATATTTTCCCCCATGATTTAGAAATGAACCATATAAAATAGGCAGTGGGCTACATTGGCCCAGCAAGCTGTAGTTTTTCGATGGATCCCTGGTCTAGAATCTCAATAAATAATAGGACTTCACTACCACTATTGAGGTTGCATGTATTTTTCAGTAGTACTGTGATGAAGAGCATATTTTAAGGTCTTGATACATATTGCAAAACTGCTTTCTAAATTATATATGCCTTGCTGGGTGTGGTGGTACATGCTTGTAATCCCAGCACTCAGGAGGCTGAGGCAGGAGGATCACCAGAAGTTTGAGGCCAGCCTGAGCTACAAAGTGATCTCAAGTCCAGGCTGAACTACAAAGCAAGACTTGGTCTCAAAAAAAAAAAAAAAAAAAAAAAAATATATATATATGTGCCTTGCCTTTGAAAAAAAAGCTACAGTATATTTGATCTTCATCTCTATAGACTTTAAAATTATATTCTTCAGGCATGGAAGAGACTTTGAAGTTAAAATCTCTACTTTTTACCTCCTGTATAAGTAGACTGCCCCTTTCCTAGTGACATAAATTTGCTGGTATTTTTTATTATGTTCTTGTTAAAAAGCAGATAATGTCTTGTGTATTCTTTGGCTATCCAGCCTAAATTCCATATTCTTTTAAAGAAGTACATTCTAAATCTTGTCCTTTCAGCTGTGCAGAAAGGAGCATTGAGTATATCAGTCATTTGTTCAGTAGCTGTGCAAGTAAACTGCTAAGTTTTTTTTTTAATTACCTCTGAATTTAATAACTTGTATTCTCAGCTCTTACATTAATTTAAAACTTAGGGCTCCTGACCCATTTTGTCTTTACAAGCAAAGAATGCTTGTAGCAAATGATTCTTGGGGGTGGTAGACAACATTGAGACCATTCCCAGTTTAGATGCAACTTTATAAAACTACTATGAAATGTAGATCACAGACCTTCCTAGAAATTTATTTATTTAATTTGAGACACGGTCTCACTCGAACTCACTGTGTAGCCCAGGCTGGCCTCAAGCTCGCAGCAGCCTTCCCACCTTAGTCTCCTGGCTCATAGAGTTTGAAAAGTCAAAAAAATAAATGGAAACCACCAGTATTCATTAATTATATAAACAAAATAGAGTCTATCTTGTTGCTAGAACCATGTCTGCTGGTCACTGTGCCATTGTTTAGATGGAATTTAAGTGTCCAGAAACCAAAGAAATAGTGGAAGACTTTCTACAGTGTCATGCTGCTTTATACTTTCAAGCTTAGTATAGTAACATAGGAATTTATCTTAGTATTCTGAACACAGAAAAAAGAATTAAGACATGACATAAAATAGCTTACATTTTAAAAGTCTTAAGTATCAAATACAATTTCTTTGGAATTTTGCTTAAAATTCACTAAAGTAACACAAAGGGGACTAGTAAAACTTCTAACAGTTATAATCAGTGAAATGTGAGTCCTAAACCCATAGTATTTCTTGGCTCAGACATGAAATCTTTACTTTTATGTATATTAGCAGAGACTGTTGGAATAGTGAGTGACAACAAAATGCATTTCAGGTTGATAGTCATGGCATGTAAGGAAAGGAGAACTTTAAATCATTTGTACAAACCGTAGTTGTTATTTTGGGCAGTACTTTGAGTGATTGTCCTTTGAATTTTTTCCTTATTTTACTGTTGGGCAAATCAAAACCTAGGGAAGTTTAGAGATTTGGCTAGATTACTCAATGTTAAAGGACTGAAATTCTCATCTTTTGAGGTGGAGGGGTGGTGCTAGGGATCAAACTCAGGTTCTTGCACTTGCTAGGCAAGCACTCTGCCACTGAGCTGGATCTCCACCCCTGAAATTCCCATGTTTTGTTTGATAGCAATGTTAGAAAATCTCAAGACTTGATCACTTTTTCCAAAATTGTTAGGAAAAAATAATCGGGGGTAGCTGTCTCCTAGCAATTCGTTCTTTATTCACCAAACACTCTTCCAGGGGAGAAGGAGAGGCTGCAATATGCCAGACACTGAGCTGGGTCTAAAATTTCTGTGGGGCACTGAAGCACAAACAAAAGAAAATGATTGGAAGCTCTTGGGCCCCCTGAGTACAGAATATCATCGTTGTTTCTGCAACCTGAATGGTTAGAATGCGGGCAACACACATTTTGTGTTTTTTTAACTCGAAATTTTTTGAGACAGTAACCAAATAAGTTTTCCTCTTATTTTGGGGATTTTTTTTTTTTCTATTGAAACTCTTTAAAAATCTGCTCATAAAAATTTCCCAAATTACCCATTTCAGAAAAGTCCTCATCACATATAGCATGCATCCTGTTTTGGGACAGGGTCTTAACTATGTAATTCAGGCTGGCCTCGAACTCACTGTGTATCCCAGGCCAGCCTTGAACTCATAGCGATCCTCCTACCTCAGCCGCCTGAGTGCTGGAATTACAGATGTGTGACACCATGCCCAGCCTCCGCACATGTGTTTAAATTACTTGTTTCTGAGCAATTTAATTGAACCTCTTGGTTTTTTTTTTTTTTTTTTGGTGGTGCCGGGGATCGAACTCAGGCCCTTGTGCTTACAAGGCAAGCACTCTAATCACTGAGCTAAATCCCCAGCGAACCTCTTGGTTTTTAAAAATTCTTTTTATTAGTGCATAATCTTTACACTCCTTGTATGGAACTGGTAAATGCATATAACACATCTTAATTCCTTTTTTCATCCCTTTTCCTTCCTCTTCCCCCCATCTCTTGATCCTCTTCCCATTTGAGAAAGATCTAGCTCTCTACTTCCTATTAGCTATTATTTTGCTCTTTATTTATAATTTGGGGTTCTCATATAAGAGAAACCACGTGATAGTTAAGCTTGCATGTCCTATTTATTTCACTTAACAGGGTCTCAAGGTACATCCATTTTCCTACAAATGACTCTAGCAGAGTAGTACTTCATTATATGTAAATAGCACATTTTCTTTATCCATGTATCTGTTGCTGGATGTATAAACCATGGCCAAGATTTAGCTGTGGCCAAGATTTATGAATTGTGCCGCTATAAACATGGGTATGCATGTATCACTGTAATGTGATATCTTGAATTCTTTCAGGAAGATACCTAGAGGGGAAATGGCTGGATCGAATGAAATTTCTAGTTTTAGTTTTTTGAGGAATTTCCATACTGATTTCTATAGTGGTTGTAATTAGTTTACATTCCCATCAACAATGTAGAAGGGTTCTTTTTTCCCCTCACAGCCTCACCAGCACGTTAACTATTTGATTTCTTTAATGATGGCCATTCTTTCTGGAGTAAAGGAGAACCTGTCTATTTAATCTAATCTGGACTTGTATGATAAATTATAGAAAAATTAAATTTAAACACTTATTTCCCTTAAGAATATTGAAGTTTTAGTTTATGGCCATTCATGTTAAAAGGTTTGGGACCCCTGTGTGTGTTTTCGAGACAAGGTTTTGCCAGGTAGTTCAGACTGGCTTTGAACTCAATGTGTAGCCCAGGCGGGCCTCAAACTTGATCCCCCTGCCTCACCCTCCTTGGGCGCTAAGATTACAGGTGTGCACCACCATGCCCAGCAAAGATTAGCCCATTTTTATGTCTCCTGTTCTCCATTCTTACTAATGGAAGGATCTGAAGTAGTAGCTATGATATGAAGTAGTGAATTCATGTATCTTTTTTGACTGGGGAGTTGTTTCAACCCAATTATGTTTTTTCATAGGAATAATTTTTAAAAGTGTGTGTGTACTCCTTGAATAGATATGGTCTGAGTGATGGGAGAGATGGCAAAGTATAGTCAGTTGGCAGAACTGATTTAGGGTTCAAAATGTTAAAAATAGTCAATCCATGTGTTCAAATGTGACAGAACTGAAAATAATTTTGTAGTCTTGAATGCATAAAGGACTTTATAAATTATACAGATGTAACTTCTCTAGAAGTTGATTTAATAATAGAACACATCCATTTTTCTGTGATACCATTTGATTTTGGTCAGATTATAAATTCCTAATAGCCAAAGCATGTAGTAATTTGCACCCAGGAGAGTGATTTTAAAACCCCCTTTAGGAAAGGAAATTAAATCAGGAAACTTCATAAAAAGTACTTTTAAAATATATTATTTAGCCAAGCATGGTGGCACACACTTCTAATCCTAGCATTCAGGAGCCTGAGGCAGGAGGATCACTGATTTCAAAGCCACCCTGAACCAAATGGGAGACCCTATCTACAAAAAAAGAAAAGAAAAACCCAAATAAAAAAAAAGTTTATTATTTAAGCCAGATGCGGTGGCTCATAGCTGTGATCCCATCACTGTGGGTGGTTTAAGGCAGGAGGATTGCAAATTCAGGTCCACCTAGGGCAGTTTAGTGACTTACTGAGACCTTGTTTGAAACTTAAAAATAATGAAAGGGCTGGGTGCCCAGTGGAATTTGTGTTCTGTCCCCAGCACCTTCACATGTTTGGGGGTAATTTTTCTTGCTTTTTCTTTTTTTGAAAAGAGAGTATCATCACCCATACTGTCACAGTTACCTTTGCCCCATTTTTTTTAAGTTAATGGTCTTTTTATTGGGGAAAAGTAAAATTAGCATTTACAACTTGGAATGGACATAGATTTTAATTTCTTAAACAGCAGTGTTGATGGTTTTGCTGAAGTACACAGCCACAGCCTACTCTGCCAGCTCCAAGTCACAGTTTTAAAAACAGGGAGTCCAAAGGTGCTTCCTTGTAAAAGATTTCTTATTAAAAATGTGTGTGATTGTGACAGCCTGACACCTGTTTCACTGTAATATAATGAAAGCGTGGCTAATCCACCAGCATATCCTTTGCCCCTATTTTAAAGTCAAATGTAATTCTTAATTCAGTTCATAGTCTTAAAAAAAAATCCTCAGTCCAGGTGCATTACAGAATTTTTTGTGTGTCAGAAAGGTATAACTGTGTGTGTATGCTATTCAGTCTAATATCCACTGTTTTTGTGCTGAATAACATTTGAATAGTTTCACTGTGTAAGACAAACCTAACATCAATTCAGGTCAGGTTTTCCTGCCAGATGAGTGTTGTGCCACAGTTGCAAAACAAAAAGCAAACAAACCTTACAGATCAGGGTTGTAGACCTTTTCTTAATGGTATAAATATTTCATATGTAGCAAATATTGTTTGATGATTTACAACATTGTAGCAAATTAATTGATATTTATAATATTTTAGTTAATATGCCAGAATTTTATAATGTTTTAGTTAGTATGCCAGAATTGGGGGGGGGGTTGCCAGGGATTAGACTCAGGGCCTTGTGCTTGTGAGGCAAGCACTCTAACCACTGAGCTAAATCCCCCAGAATTCATTAAATTTGTGCCCTAATGGTAAGTGGAAAAATTCACCTTCAGTTTTTACTGTTACAAGTAGCACTAAGTAAATATCATTTCATACAGATCACTTTGTTTATGCTGAGTAAATTCCTTAGAATGTAGCAGAGGTCATGAAGGTCTCATAGAGCCCATTACTCTGAACTTTCTAAAAGTTTTGTGTAAATTTGCATGGTCACCAGAATGGGTGCACCAGTTCTCTGCCCCCTCACAGTGGTTGGGTGTAAACATTTACATCTAAAAGGGGGAACCCCAGTGTGGTGGTGCATGCCTGTAGTCCCAGCACTTGGGAGGCTGAGGCAGGAGGATCGCTGTGAGTTTGAGGCCAGCCTGAACTACATAGCAAGACCCTGTCTCAAAAAAAACAAAAAAAGTGGGGAGTGGTTGCTGCTTCAGATGAAATTAATGGGCATGGATTAGGTTTACTGTCCTTTCATTTATCTATCGGTTAAGATAAACAGTACTGAGGGAAATACAGTTTTAAATAGTTGAACCTTTTTTGTTGGTTTGGGTGTAGGGCTTAGTTTCTCTTTTAAGCAGAACTTTCTTACTCTGGGATCCCTGCATACTAAGCACCATTGTGATATGGGCCTCTCCAAGTTTGCACTTCAGTTAATTAGTTATGGAAGAATCTGGAGAACACTTTTGTATGGTTTCAATTTAGTTTATTGTCATTTAGATTCACTGTTGAAGAATAAACTCACTGTTTCACCTCCAGGGCTGGTAAGATCAAGAGAGTCCTTGTCGCTGTGGGAAGCGGGCATCTTACAAAGGTTTTGCCACTGCCATGGTCATCCTGTGGTCATAATCCAAAAAGTGCATAGAGCTATGTACACAAAACTGTTCATCAAGACATTGTTCAGAACATATTGAAACTGTTTACTAGAAATGCTGAAATATTCAACATTAATGGTTTTATTTGACTTTCTAACATGTAAATACTTAAATTAGTATAACTACTAAAATTTATTTATAGTTACACAAGTAGAAAAATTAGGATACAGACTTGCCTATATTCAGCTATTAAATATAAAATGATTAGAAGGAAATGTCTTCAAATATTAACTGTGGTTGTTCCTGAGTGATGGAATTAATAGTTATTGCTTCTTTAAATGTATAACCTCAATTGAGTTGAACAAACAAGCCTGTAACTAAATAGTGATTTTATTATTTAACAATGAAGCCCAGATTCCCCCTTGGTCCGTATTGTTAGCTATCAAAAAATGAAAATACTATTTTTTCATTAAGATGGGTAACAAAATACAAAATATTCACTTGAGTTTGACCAAATAATCTTTTAACATAAAATGAATTCTGGAAAATTTTTGTTTTCTTTTCTCCAAACAAATCATCTTTAGATGCTCTACATACTGTCTCGATAGTCTCTGGTCCAAAAAAATGTAATAGCTATTACCACCACTGTAATCCTTTGGAAATCAGACACTCCCTATCCTGCCATGCGTGCATACATGATTTCCTTCATGATACACAGTACTTTAGGACAACAGTTCTCAACACGTGGCCCACAGACTTCTGAGGATCATCAGAACCCTCTCCAGTGGGGTCTTTGATTTGGAAATGCTTCAGGGAGACCGTGGATATTATTTCAGTTTTTCACTGTGTTGATTACTTACACTGATGATACAGAACAGCCAGGGATGAGACAGCCCACTTGGCCGAAGTGCTAGCACCTTAGCACACAGGTTAGCATATTCATTTCCAACTATACCGGTTGTGTTCTTTGCTGCTACATATTTAAAATTAAGACCTAGAAATACCTTCCACCTAAAAAAATCCAATTTCTTTTAAGACCTCCCTCACTTGAAAAGCAAAATTGTTAAGTCTTCTGCCTCTGAGTACCCATCTGTCCCATGTTCTCTGTGCTCAATTGTGAAGTCCAGTGAAACTACTCTGGAAGGAGGATGCTGGGCTCCAGCATGATAGCAAACCTTAGAAACGAGCGCCCAAACCCAAAACCCACTTACTTACCCCAAAGTGCCAACACTGCCATGAACCCTGAATACTGAGGTTGTAGTTTAGAAAAAACAATTCATACATTAACATCTTTCATCTTAAAATCAAGTAACACCGGTGCCATATGTTCACCACCACTGGCCTCCAGGGACAGCATGAATGTGACTGGGCCCATTGGGAGCTGCACTGGCCACATTTTCATGGAGTACCATTTTTACCTGAAGGAATGACCGGCGTTCAGGTGTGAGCATTTGACAGACATTTTTTATAAAATGAAAGAGATTAGCCTGTCATTTCAAGGAAAATAACTTAAGAGATTTTGTTAGCCAGTCACAAAATAACTGAAGAGTTCTATTACCAGTGATTTCAAGTGAAAATTCAATTTAAGAAAATTTGTATCTGAGTGCCCCTCTGAGCTTGGAAGCTTCCCAAAGACCTGTGATAAGATTGAGCTGATATTAACAAACACGATTTTTGAAGTGTTGCATAATGAAACATGCCAGCATCGTTAAGATCTGAATAACTTAGTGACCTGCTGTGTTCCAAACAACCAGAATTGTAAGTGGGTAAAAGATCCATTCGGAGTACAGGATAGGCCAGTGAATTGTAATGATACAAAAAGTTGCTTGGCGGGGTTTCTAATTCTACAGGAAACTAACTGTTAAGAAACTATCACTTAGGTAATTTTGGTGTAGTAACAAAGAATATTTAAAATTGTACTTTTCCATTGACAGTATAAAACCAAAGTTTCACTTACTCCAAGCAAAGTAACTTACTGTAGCAGTTCAAGTACAGAGTCCTGCTGTCACATATTAAGCCTTACCAAAATATGTTGACATGTGATGGGCTTATTTACTTACTAGCACTTAATGTTCGTTAAAATTTCTCAGTTTTACTTTATAGTCTGGTAAATATCAATAGCCATAACTCAGGTAAACAAAAACTTTTTGGAATCTTCAAGAATCTTTATGTGAAGGAATCTTGGAACCCAAAGTCTGAGAACTGCTTGTTTAAGTTCTTGTGGCACAGTGTGGTCCTGGGGGGGTCCCCTGGATTGCAGAAACTGGAGCCGCACCCCAGCGCTACTAAGTGAGAATCTGCAGTTTAGGGAGATCTAGACCAAGATGACTCTCCTGTACCCCTGGAAGCACCATCTTCTGGGATCTGGAAGCAGCCGCAGATGGGGACAGTGTAATAGCTGGACTCAGTGGGGAAGTAGAAACACGGGGAGCAAATGATGGGAGACTGAGACGCAGAACCCTTTTCTCCCACAACAGGTTCCCCTCTTTTTATGTCCCCTGGTTGTAGGACTTTGTTACACAATTTATCTGTTTGAAATTGTTTGTAGTTCTTTTTTTTTTTTTTTTTTTTTTGGTGCTAGGAATTGAGCTCAGGGCCTTGCGATTGCTGGGCAAGTGCTCTAACCAAATTGTTTGTAGTTCTAATAGAAATCTGGCCTCAGCACTGACCACTCCATAGAAGAAGACCCATGGGAAATGGGGAACCCGCAGAGCACCCAGTCTCTCCTGGAGCAGTGTGTGTCCATGCGGGCACATGCTTACTCCTGAGAAATGTATATTCTCCCTTTCTGTCTGATTTGTTCTTATTCTTGTTCCTGAAGAAAACAGCCATTGCTCTAGATAGAAAATGTAGGGAAAAAGGATCTCACATTTTACCTACAGATTTCTGTTTATCTCAAAAGCAGTTTTCAACTTTTAATTACATCTTCCCTTTGGGTATGGCATTCTATCCAAAAGCATGTGTGTAATCTCATCCAGATAGATGATCACTTTTGGTATTGCTTATGGTAAGCATTTGTGGGGTTAGCCATCCCTCACAGATTTAGCACTTCAGCAGGGTGGCCTTTTTATGTGTTTTTAGAAGAGTCCACTGAGGGGCTGGGGACTTAGCTCAGTGATTAGAGTGCTTGCCTTGCAAGCACAAGGGCCTGAGTTCAATCCCCAGCACCACAAAAAAAAAAAAAAAAAGAAGAAGAGTCCACTGTACAGTCTGAATTGGTGACTAAACGAAGAACGTTTGGTTTAAGTGTACAACCAGACAGTATAATATAAACTGTTGTAAGAAGATCTTCCATTTCTAAGTCCTCCTAACTCTTTTCTTCTTGTTTTTAGGGTGAATCTGTAAAATACTTCCTGGATAACTTGGATAAACTTGGAGAACCAGTAAGTTTTAAAACTGGATGTTTATACTTACTGATACTGAAAGCAGTGGTCAGTATGATTTTATTTTGGAGCATCTTGTTGGGAAATTTAGAAACATGTATTAAGCAGTTTGGTTCTTCATTTTTCCTAGTGGCAGTAATCTAACTCATCCTGCTTTATTTCAGACTGATTAGTAGCTAAGAATATTGAATGATATATATTTTTCAAAATAAAAAAATTATTTTTCAGTTATGATACCTCTTTTTTTCTCCCTCTACTGTTTAGGCCTCTGCCAGTTTCCTTGAAGAATTGTCCTATCTACTATTTCACGGAAGTAAACCATTAAGATTTATATTCGGAAATGAAATTATACGTTATTATCTTTTGATGTTGTTGGGGACTTTTGTAAGCAGAAATTGAAAGAACACAATGGGTTGATTGATTTTCAAACCTTTCAGCAATTGCCATTTTCCAGTTGAGGGCTCTTTTGTGTTGAGTTTCATTGTGAGAGGCTTGGCTGTGGAGGCAGGAGTCTGTGACCCTCTCTGAGTATTACCCTCAGAGCCAGTGGCTCTCTAACTCTGGTGTCCCAGGACCCACAGCCGGCATAAAGGGCCACTCTGTACTCTGTTGCATGCAGAAGAGTTCATTAGAAATAAGGTTCCTCCTGCTTTAAACATGTTTGAATTCAGTTGCCCTGGAGTCGTTTATTACTCACTAAGTGTAGTGTAGCTTCATTTGCCTCCTCTGAAATTCCTGTTACAATGTTAATAGAGTCTTACACATTCTTTGACGTTTTAAACCAAAAATACAACTTATTAAGTTGTACAAAACTTATTAAAAGCACAAAATGAACTTGTTCAAGTAGGAAAGTAGCTTATTGATGTATTTAGGACACGTGAAACAGTATATATTTTTTTCTCTATCAGGTTAATTTTTGCATTGTCTCTGAATTTTTCTAAATTGTACTTGCCTTTACGCCAGTACATTTTTCTTTTGCTTATTTCCTAGACACGAGTGTCCCACAGAAGTTGAGATCTTCTTAATTTATTGTATTTTTTGCTCATTCAGTCCACGTTAGTGAAACTTTGTATTAAAATCTACTTTATTATCCTCTTTTCCATCTGATCTGATTTTAAACCTTAAAAAAAAATGTTAAGAATAGGCCAACTGGAGGTAAGACTTGGTAAATGACTTTGTGAGTTTTTTTAAAGTGATTTCTTGTTGTCCGAGCAGTACCAACTTCACCTGCTCTTCGCAAGCTGTCTTTTCTGATAGGCCTTCCCTGAGCATCCTAAGTGGGTCTCCTCCTCCTCACACTCAGTGTCAGCCCTGACTTCTTTCCTTTATTGCAGGTATTTTTTTTTAATTTTTTTTTTATTATTTTTTACCAAGAACGTGTATTGGTACATTGTATACATAATGATCATAATCAACATGGTTATTTTGTACCTGTACATGATACATCTTGGTTTTCCCCCCTCT
>PVJO010010671.1:0-62969 GCA_004026905.1 Hystrix cristata
GGTAATTTTATTTCTTCCTTTGACTCTTTCTGCATTTGCTTAATTATCTCATGAAGAAGCGTTATTTTGGCGTCATAGGGGGAAGATCCTAATTCTATATGCTCTGATTCCCGAGCAAATGACAGTTGCGTGGTTGGGTTGGGTTTGTGGCAGTCTGGAGATGGGGAGGAGCACTAGATCAGCATGGTCGCCGCCAGCACCATTGCCAGGTGCAAAGCCCCAGACTCTGCAGCAGCTTCCAGCCTTCTGCCCTTACCATCATTGTCACATCCAATCTCAGTAAAACTCTGTGTTCTCTCCCTTCCTCCCCAGTAAATCCATTAGCTGCCTCTGTGCCCTGAGGCCCTAGGCCTCGTAGATCTTTCCTGTCCATCAGGCCATTCTTGGGAGAAAAGGGGCCTCAGCACCATTGTCTGCTGATCTTATAGATTAAGCACTCATATCTCTCCTTTCCAGATGCGAGGTGAAGATCATTTCCAACAGGTTATGTATCCATTTGGGACTGAGGAGCATGAGTTCCAGGATACCCCGTGGATACCAAAACCTGTCAGTACTCAAGTCCTTCACATAATTGTGCAGCAGTATTCGCACATAACCTCCCCATATCCTCCCATACACTTTAAATCATCCCCACAGTATTTATAATATTGAATTCAGTGTAAATGCTCTGTAAAAAGATACACTGTATTTTTATTTGCATTACTTTTATTGTTGTGCTGTTATTCCTTATTGCCCTTTATTCAACTATTTACATCGTAAGGTTGGTTGAATCAGCAGACGTAAAACCTGTAGATGCAGAGAGCTGACTGTAAAATCATACAGACCTCCAAATTTGTAATCTTATACCAAGGTTGAATTCTTGCTTATTTTTAGCCTATTTGAATTCTTAATGAAATTCTGTTTAATATATATGTATGTATATGAACATACATGGATATATATCCAAAGCATCTTAAAATATTTAAAATCTAAGCTATTATCAGAGCACTCATCTGAATCTCAACTGTTTAGCACTAATTATAAACAATCTAGTCTGGCCATTGTCTTTAATGGCTTTATAAGTGCCAGGCTTGTCTTTCTAATTAGACTATAAACTGTCTTTTGCGTCTCTAATACCTCTCAGAGCACCTTCCACAGAGCGGGGCGCATGCGGTAAATGTTTGATGATGTGTCTGGCTCTGCTTGGCTCAGGTCTTGTTTGCTCTTCTCCATGTCTAAGGCCCTCCCACCCAGTTCCCTCACCATTAAAAACCATCACTTTTCTTAAACTCTCATTTAGTTTTTTACACCATCACTTTTAACATCAATATCCCCCAATGGACAAGTTACACTCTAACAACTGGTACATCTTTCAGAATTACACTTCAGCTATTAAGTATGCCCAGAATAAATCTCCATTTGTCTCAAAACAGAGGAAGGGGCAGTGTGCTTTTGCTGTCTGTAAGAATGTTTGGTAACAAACATTGGGTATATCCACCTATGTTTTGTCCACCTAAATTTAGATAGCAGTGTTGCCATATTATGTTATCCAAAGGAATAAGATATATTTCCCTAAATACAAAAGCAATGCAAAACCTAAAAGTATATGTATTGGTCATTTTTTTGTTGCTGTGGCCAAATCCCTGATATTGACTATTTAAAGGAGGAAGATTTATTTTAGCTCACAGTTTCAAAGTCCATGGTCAGCTGACTCTAAAGCTTTAGGGCTTTGGCAAGGCAGAAAGGTCATAGTGAAGGGAAGCTGCTCACTTCAGGGCGTCCAGGAAGCAGGGAGGACAGGGGCACACTAGAGAAAGGTGCCAGAGATCAGATAATACTCCTCGAAGCCATGCCCCCTACAAGCCCCTCTCTCCAATCAGGCTTTACCTCGTATTTCGATCTCCTCTCAATAACGCCTTCAAATCACAGTCTTACGAGTGAGTCGATCTACTGATGAAGTTTCAGCCCTCATGATCCAACCATCTCTGGAGATACCTTTAGACACCCAGCACCCAGAAGTGTGCTTGACTAATTTGTTAGGCATTTCTCTATCCCATCAAGTTAACAATCAAGATTAATCATCAGAGTACAGAAAAACAACCCAACTTTACTTTTCTCTTACCATAATCATTCCGTATGTATTCTCCAGTGTATTTCTACATAGAGGTGTATGTATATGTATGTATTTACATGAACTTACATGGCACAAACATAAAGAGCTACCTATCACAAAAGGCACATAACGTTTTGTTTTTCTTTTCTAATTAAGCAATGTATAGTAACCATTTTCCTGTGACCAGTGCCTCATTATTAAATGTTTGGGTTGTTTCCAATTTTTCTATATTATAAATAATTATCTATAAAGTTCTCATTAATTTACCTCACATCTTACCTCTGCTATATTATTTTAGGGAAGGAGTAGCTAGACAGGCAGTAGTTGGCAGTACAAGTTTATAAAACTTCAAATACTTAGCTTGACCCATTCTCTGGTAAGGCTTTACTATTTGCACTCTGCCTAGGGAATCCTAACCAAAAGGAAGAGGATGATTTTGGAGTCGTATTTACGCTTCACTCCAGTTCCTTATTGGGTGTGTGTGGGGGGGGGCAACAAAAGCTGTTTCTTCTTTGGGCTGCAAAATGCTTTAGTATTTCTAGCCACCACCTCCTATCCTGGCCTTTCTATTAGGTGAATTCATTCATTCTCCCACAAATATTTTTCTGAGCATTTGCTATGTACCAGGCACTGCTCTGAGTGCTGAGAACATACAAGTAAAAAAAACTAAGTGTGAGTAGCAACTGTTTTTCTACCACAGAAAATTCCTACCTCATTATTCTTTTATGAAATTTCCCTCAATCATGATGCATATGTCCACTGCAGTAAGTGCTACAGGGCATGAGAGGTATAGAACGGGCCTCTGCCCTCAGGAACATTTCATCTATTTGAAGGAGACAAACTTAAATCAAGTGCACTTGTATACACATACATACACCCCAAAACTAAGAAAAGCAGGACTAATCTTTTGGAGAACATATAACATGTATTAAATGGTTGGGGTGGTAGAAAAGCTGCAGGAGTTTGAGAGAGGACCTGTATTTGCTGGTAGCTTCTCAGATGCCTCAAGGAGCCTTTGGGTGTGCTCTAGTCCACTTATCCACTCTCTGGCTGCAGACATTGATGCTCTAAGAAGGTAAAAGAGAGAGGAAGACATACACTCTTTCCATGTACCAGGGGCACAACTTTGTCAGAGACAGGCAGAGATGCCTCAGAGACCAAATACAAGGGACATAAAGACAAAATAGGAAGGAAGTCATTGAAAGCATCTCAGAAACTTACAAGAAAAGCAACAATTTTGGACCTCCAGAATTTGGGCCGAGTCTTTGACCTACAACTCCCTCCATACTTGCACCAAGTCTGGCCCAGCCAGGACAGCTGTACTGGTGAAGCCCACCTGGTGAATCCTTTGTAACTGCCTTCAGTGGGGCCTAAAGGGTCACACATAAAATTTTGGGATAGGTGTATGCAAACGAAACAAGCACATGACAGCAAGGATGGTGCAACAAAGCTGATCTAAGTGTTTTAAGAGCTGTTCCATTCTACATGACAGAAGGAATAGGAAAAGAACTATATGATACTTTTAAAAACTTCTTTGAACTTTCTTTTCAAATCATACATGTATATTTGTTATAGAACCAAATGTTTCTAGTTTTCTTAATAAAAAACTAGACCCACATTGTTTACTAGCCTAAATTTCTCTCTTTTAGAAGCAAGCACTTTCATTCTCTCAGCTGATTATTTTGGTGTTTACATTCAATGCACGGATAATACCCCTGTGTTGTGCTTTTGTTGTTTCCCTGTTACCCTTAAGTGACTTCCTCTGGTGTATAACACTCAACCATCTTTCTTTCATATTGCCACGACCCCTCTTTTCCTGTCCAATAACACTCCATTTAGATCAGATCCATGTTTACTCATGTTTTCTAGAGCTGATCTATGTGCTGAATAGTGAGGATTTTTACTTTCCTGTGCCTTTTGTTTTCACTAGAATAGTCATCTTGTTTGTGTAATTGTCTGCATTTCTTTAATTCAACTTCAATTTCCTTGTTACTTGTCTGTCTTTTCTTAAGAGGATCACACATGTCAGCTTTTCTAGTGATTTAGTCTTTGTGACGAAACCTCTCCCAGGGCCTCCTGGCCTGCTAGGCATGTGCTGGCTCCTTTCCACCATGGGCTCATCAGCCTCCTGGCCCCCGATGCCCACATATCATTTGAGTTGCTACACACAGATTTGTCTTCCACTATGTTTGCTTCCTCATTTTGATGGAATGCATTCTTCCAGGAAATGGTGCATGGGAAACAGATTTTTCAGAATTTTGACTATATGAGAATGTCTTGATTGGTTGTTTAGCTGGGCGTAGAATTGTTGCTTGGAGACGATTGCCCGCCAGAATTCTGAGGACCTGGCCTTCTTGCTCCCGTTACTGCTGTTCAGCAATCTCTTGCCCTCCTGATTCGTAATCATTTTGCACCTCAGTTTTTGTCCTTTGTTTGTAAATGGCAGGATCTATTTGAATCCAGTGTTTCAAAATTTCTGATTTTAGAACACTCATGGCTTTTCCATGCCAAAAAATATCTCAGGTTTGAGAAATTTTGTTGGATCCTTTATTTGACTTCTTCTCCTTTCTTTTTTTCCTCCACTTTTTGGAGTTCTATGCTTCATTGTCAGTTTTCCTACGCTAGTTTAATCTCTTTTTTCTCCAATTTTCAAACTTTTTTATCTTTTGCTTTGCTTTCTGGAAGATTTCCTTAATTTTAACTTCGAAGTTCTTTAGACTTACTCTGATATTTTCTATTTCTAAGAACTCTGTGGATGTGTTTATGCATATATACATAAATATATATTTGAATATATTTCAATCTAAATAATTTTATATGGCTATATGTATAAAAATAGGTTTGAGGGGGTATCGTTTCTTATTCTAAATTGCAGAGTGTCTAAATAACCCTATTCTCTATTTGTTTTGGTCTTTAGTTTTCTTATTAGAAGATTTCTTTAGATGAATGGTAATCCTTCGTCTATTTGAATATCTATAGCAAAAACTTACGTAAATCTTGCATTCTTTTAAGCACTTTACAAAGATCATTTCATTTAATCCTATGGAATAGGAAGATTGTTATCCCAGTTTATGCAGGGATGTGTTTTTGTTTAAGTTCAAGAGACAAAGAATTATTGGAAGCTCTGGGCTAGAAACAAACTTGTCAATTGCAAATGTCATCTTGTCGTGTCTGGGTCTATTCCTTGTGGAACTTCAGTGTCAAGTTCGTTCGGTTTGTCCTTTGGGGTACTCTACTGAAATCCTGTCTCAAGAATGAAGGTTTGGCCACCAGAGTCCTGGGAATGAGGGAGGTGGTGTCAGAGGACTCCAGCATCCCTTATCCTCAGCAGCCTTTGCCTCGCCTAGGCCAAAGATGTTTGCTGTTGCCTTCCCTCATCTTTTTTCAGATTGGGGAAGAGACAATCATCCAGTTGCATGGACTTGGGGAAGGAACATAGAAATGTGACTGCTTCACAAAGAGACCTTCAACCAATTCTCCTAATTTTAGTGCCCCTCACCCTCACCTCCACTTCTAGAAGTGCCTACTGCTGCCAATTCTCAAGCCTTATGGGGATTCTGGCTTTCAAATTGGGTTGATTTCCCACATTCTGTACCGTTGGCATAGGATTCAATTTTTTCTCCATTTTCTTGGGTGGCTAAGTAAATTACCTCTTATCTAGTTGCTTTGTGGGTTTCCAATTTTATTGCTGTTTTCAACTCTCCAATTTTCCCCATTTATGTGGGTTTGTGCCTTCAGAAAAATCCCTTTACTGGCATTCTAATGGGGTTTCAGTAAGGAATGAAATCAAATGTTTTCCTCTTTATATAAACCTCCCTGCTGTTCAAATTCCCCCTTTCTTTTCCCATCTATTTATTCTTCTACCTAGAAATCACCATGGTAAACAGAGAACAGAGAAATGCATAACCTTAGCTGTAAAGTGGAAAATACTACATTCAGAAGAGGAAAGTAGGGACGAGGGAAGACATGAATTATATGGTATGTATTTGAAAAGCATATTGACACACTAACATATAATCTTGATCTCGATATTTTTTAACATGTATTTTAGAAAACAGGGATGAACAAAGTCTTGGTTTATGAGATTATATTGAAAATACAATGTTTCTCCCTTGGGGCTTACATCTCACTAAGGAGTTTATTTCAGAATTTCCAACAGAAGATGATATCTAAATTTTTACCTAAAGAAGGCATAAGTTTAAAAAAAAGGCAAAGGGAGGGTTGCTGGATGAAAAGATTGGAGAGTAAGCAAATAAATGTGGCCTCGGTAGTATGCTGGACTTTGGCTCCCCAGGCTGGACAGCCTTTTAGCAGAAGCCGCTGGTGCCCAAGTTCTGAGGTGCTCAATGCAGGCCTGTGTCCTGGTGTCTGGTAGATGTGCTTGTTTTTCTTTATAGGAATTGTCATTTGTATGCTCTTTTCCTTTTTATGGAGAGGATAAAATGGGTCTTAATTCCATTTGTACAGCAGAATTATCAGTGGAACTTTAAAAAATACTCTCAGACTTCATGTAAGCCCCAATAAATCAGGCATTCTGCAGGCTCGGGAACCTTTATTGGACAGGAGCCCTGGGAATGAGATTCTGAAGGTAGATGACCTAGAAATAATAAGCAACACTGAGCATTGGATCTGATCTCTCTCTTTTCTCTCTCTCTCTCTTCTTCTTCTCCTTCTCCTCCAGTAGAGGTCCGCAGCTTTCATTAAAGTCCCATAAAAAACCTCTTATCACTACCCTGTGTTATGTATTATGTTACACTATGCAGTTATTTGTTTTCTGTTTCACTCAATGCAATAAATGTGAAAACTTTGTCTGTTGTTAGTATCCCCAGGACAAAAATAGTCCTTTTCCCAACATTAAAGAAATACTGGTTAAAAGGATGCATGAATAAATGAATGAATAAAATTCATATAGTCCTTTCTTCTCCAAAGGCCACTTATCTAGAACAAAGTGCAGAGGAAGTTCTAGATGGAAACTAGACCTCTACTCAGATTCCACAGGCACAGAGCTGGACTGATGCTGGGAGATGAGAGACTGCGGTGGATACTGAGGTCCACAATGCTGGTCCTCACCCCAATCATTTGCAAACACTATAATGGGATTCAGGATGCTTCACTGGTAGAGTATTTTAAAACAGAGTTATGACCGCTGAGATAATCTATCTCCCTGGCTTCCTTTTTAGCTCTCCTGACTTTATCAAATGCAGAAGGGACCTTCTATCTCTCAAATACACACACACACACACACACGCACGCACGCACGCACACACACGCACGCACTCACGCATGCACACACTCTAGGCTACATGGCTGTAAAGCAGACACTCATCATTGTGTGGCTTTGTCTCTGGGGAGAACTGAACTGATGACTTCGTTCCATGGAGCTTTTTCACTGCTTCAGTCACTGAACACTTTTCCCACCTCTAAACTTGCAGGAATGATGTCTGGCGAGCAGCAGGAGGGGATGGGAGGAGTAGGGGCAGTAGTCAAGGGAAATCGCGAGAGAAGTACAGTTTGATTGAGAGTTTACAGGATGGTGATTCAATCATTCAGGAATGTCATGTTAAGAGGCCAAAGCTGCTGTTGAAGACACTTGAGAAGGCCTAGGAGAGGGTGGAGGTGACATAAACCGGGTCACTTACACTTCCCTCCTTTCCCATCATCCTCTTGATATCACTGCTAATCCTTCACTTACTGCCCTTAAAGGGGCTCTCAGGGACACCCTGCTTCTTGCACACCAGGCCTGGGAATGTTACACAACTTGGCACAGAGGCACTTAAGGCAGAATTGAGACCATGCATAAGAGATCAGTGTAGGGTGGGGAAGATGTAAAGATCCTCTCTCTCTGTTTTTCTCAGTGCGGGGCATTGAAGCCAGCGCCTCAGGCACATGATGTAAACTCTCCCCCACTGAGCTAGCTGTACTCCCAAGCCTGATGGAACGGCTTTCCAAGTCAAGACAAGCTAGTATGTGGCACACCTGGGCATGGCGATGGTGGCTGGCAGTCATAGTGAGGTGGTAGAGGGGACAAGGAAATAGCTCTACCAGCTGCTGCTCAGAAAGGAGACCTGATGCTCCTACAGACAGGAATGGCTCTCATGGCTTCCCTCCCTGTCTCTGCTCTTGCTCTTATATGACATTTTCTTTTCTGTGTTATCCCTTCGTGGCTGACAGAGACCTGAGATGGCCCTCGATTCCTGCCAGGTCTGTGTGCCCTGTGTCATCTCCTCCCTTGGAGTGCGAGTGGTTAGATTCAAGACAAAGATGAAAGGATTTTGTGCATGTAAGGAAGGTTGACTTCAAGTGAATCAAAGGGAGCTCATCCTGGGTGATCCTGACCTTGTCAGGTGAGCACTTTCAAATATGGTCTGGAAGTCAGAGATGGGAGAATCAGAGAGATTTGAAGCAGCAGGATGCTCTTCTGTTGGCCTCTAAGAAGCAGTCACCATGTTATACAAAAGGCCACATAGCAGAGGACAGTGGGCATCCCTTAGATCATCTAGGGTCTCACGTCTACAACCACAAGGAACTGAGTTCTGCCAACGACCAATGAGCTTGGAAGAGGCGCAAGCTGTGGACGACATCACAGCCTTCACCACCAGCTTGAGTTCTACTTGGTGGGACTTTCTTGGAGAGGACCTAAGCTATACCCTATGCAGACACTTGGACCCTGGGAACTGGCAGATAATTTTTATGTGTATGAAGCTGCTACATTCGTGGGAATTTATTACACAGCAATGAAAAACAAATATGGTGCTTAGCATGTGGCAGGTCTTCAGTCCAATGGCCAATACTATAAAAGAAGAAAAAAACAAATGCATATTTTTTTTTACAAATACATATTTTAAAGCTCATTTTAATTTAATTCAACTGGTATTTCAATTTTGAATATAGATATGGTGGGGAGGAGAGAAGCAATCTTTCAGATTCAAGATAAGCTGAATCTTGTATATGAACCCTAGAATCACTCACCAACTGTGTGAACATGGAGAAATTAGTTAACCCATCTGAGCTTCGGTTTCCCCAGCAGGGGTGTTGATAATAATAGCACATCACATAGGTCATTGTGATTAATAAATGGTTTAATATCTATCAGACACCTGCAGCGCTGCATGACTGCTGAGTAAATGCTGAATAAATATTCATCTTGCAGCTACTCTTCGGTCTGAACTTCAGGAGGCACTGAAGGTGTCAGGGGAGCAGCCCTGCAGAAAGTATATAATGTTGGGCCTTTTGTTCAGGGCTCCTGAACTGGCTGCTACTGCTTTTTCATTATAATTCTAAATATCAGGTCAAACGTTACCTATAAAATATAATTTTGAGGGGCTGGGGATTTAGCTCAGCGGTTAGAGTGCTTGCCTTGCAAGCACAAGGCCCTGAGTTCGATCCCCAGCACCAATAAATAAATAAATAAATAAATAAATAAATAAATAAAAATAAATAAATAAGTAATAAAATAATTTTGAGTACCATAGTCGTGCCAAAAGCTTGTCTACTCACTCATCCTACACATCCCTGGGCAGGAACTTTTCTTTTAAATTATAATGCTATGGAACATTTGAAGGATTCGATTGGACAATAAACTCTACAAATTAATGCAAACACTGTGAATTCCCAGTTGTGCAAAGGTGAAATCAATGTCCAGGTCTTTAATAGTTTTATTCTCTTACAGCCTGGGAACTGATGAATTTCTGACTTATTAACTCCAACACTACAAGGCAGGATGGGCAACTGCAGGATGTTCCAAATAAGGGACTTCCGCTGGTTAGTAACAAACTCCTTAAAAAGACAGTCTTATTGTCACTTTTGCAAGGAAAAGAGGAACCAAAGAATGTGATCTGAGAACTTTTAAAAATTGGGAAACCAATGTTCTGACTCTGTATCTTTCCCCAGTGGACAGGTGACTCAGCCTTTCTGGATGTTTTCTTCCTTACCTGTAAACCAAGAAGGTTGTCTTCCAGAGAAATGGCATCTCTATTTTCTGAAATCCATCGGAACACACAAAGACCAAAACAAAATGTCAACCTCTCTTACTAGAGAGTCCCCATAGTCTCACCCCATATAGTCAAAAAACATTCATCCATTCATACATATATACTTCCTCTATTTAACAAATATGCTGAGTACCTCTGAGATGCCAGCACTATTTTGCATGCCAGGAACTCTAGCTGCCAAATATAAAGAAACCTGAGCCAAAAGGAAGGCGAGTACCAAGGTCTAATAGCATTTTCCTATTTGAAGCAAGAACAGATTTAGAAATGAGCATAAGTGTTCCTAGGGGATGGTAGTAAAGAATTCAACTAAGAAAGGTCTGGTCTTTGCCCTCTGTTTCTGGGAGGTAATCTCTAAAGCCCCTGGAATGTCATGCCTGATAGGAATGTTTTTGTTTTTCTGAGAGCCTTGGGTCACTTCAGATAGTCTAACAGTGTGATTTAAGCAGGGGGCTTTGGGTCACATGGTATCTCAGCTTCACATTCCGGGGGGGGGCTGGGGAATGTGTCGGTCACATGGACAGTCAACCATGCCTAGTGATATAGCCCTGATAAAGTTCCCCACACTGAGGCCTGGCTGAACTTTCCTAGCTGGCAATGTTTTGTGTGTGTTATCATACATCATTACTGGGAAAAGCAGCACTGTTCTTAACCCCACTGGGAACACTCCTTGGAATGTTCCTGAACTCTGCCCATGTGCTACGTCCTGTGGCTGATTGTCATCTGTGTCCTTTCACTGTAATTGTAACTGTGAGGATAATAGTGAGTTTTGAGTCCTTCAAATGAATTATTGAACTTAAGGAGTTTTGAGGATCCCCAAACTTGTAACTGTCAGAGTGAAAGTAGTCTCGTGGTCAGGGAGGTTGACCTGGAAGAGGACTCCTATAATGATTTAGGTATGATGTGTTTCCTCAGAAGGCTCATTGGGTTGAAGATTTGGTTGCTGATTATCTTTTAGTAAGTAACAGGATTATGAAGGCTCTAACTCATGATCATGGGATCATAATCTGATGGTATTTTGGGGAGGTAATGGAAATTTAAGAGGTGGGGTCTACCTAGCTGAAATGAGTGGATCATGGATATATGATCTTGGGAGCTATGTCTGGTCCCTGGCTCCTTCCTCTCTGGCTCTTTCTCCCTCTGTCTGCTTCCTGGCTGCCGTGAGTTGAACAACTCTTCTCCACTATGCCCTTCTGCCATGATGTTCTACCTTACCTCAGGCCCATATGCAATGGAACCAGTCAACCATGGACTGCAACCTCTGAAGCCATAAGCCAAAATAAACCTTTTCTCTTTTAAGTTGACTTTCCTAGGTGTTTTGTCACAGAGATGAAAGTCTAACAGAACTCCCAAGGCTGTCTTCCTTCTCTCTTACTCAGTTTCATAACTAGGAAATCCCTTGAGAATGCCCTGCTGATCCCAATGTCAGTGACTACCAAACTAAGAGAGCTCCTCCTTCATGGGATGAGAGGCAAGCAAAAGAGGATGACCAAAAATAATAGTTTTTAGGGTCCTTTCCATGGTTGCTCTCTCTTGCAAGCACCAATCACTATCTAAGGTTGCCATCAGAAATCTGCCCTCTCATGAAAATTCTAAATCCATTTAAAATAATGCTTAGAAAAAAAGGAAGAACAGTTCAGGATAATTCACAAACAGGATTCTTGGGCAGTTAATGAGCTGGAATAGAATATCCCATCAGAGACAATGTGCCTTACCATCCACCCCAAAATTTCTCATACACTGATAATACAAGTGATGGGAAGGAGTATATATCAAGTACAAATTTTAAAATGTTCTAATAGAAGAATTGCTCTGGGAAACAGAAGATATTTTTAGATAAAAATCCATGTGGTGTTAAAATAGTAAAGTCTTAGAGACCATGTCCAAAAATAGATAATACTGTAAGGAAATAATAATAAAATTGAACATCTATTGAATACTTACCATGTGCCAAGACACTGTTCTTAATGTTTTGCATGTATTAGCCATTTGAAACCCACAATATTATTTCAGTCTCCATATTACTCGTGATGGCATTGAACAGCTTTCCCAAGCTCACTGCTTAGTGGTGGATATGGACTTTAAGCCCACTTGGTTAGCCTCTCAAACTCCATGTATCCTAACTGAAACATCTGAAGGATCATAACCAAAGAGATCATAGTGGGAAGCTATATAGGTTTGAACAAGAGGAAGCTGAACTGGCTACATTGTCCGATTATAATGAAATGGTGTGGCTAGTAATTATTGGAGAATTATTTTTCCACAACTCTATCTTAATAAATCTATAATCTGAATGAAATGGACAATTTTTCTAAGAAAATACAAATTATTCAAAATGAAAAATTTAAAAAGAAAGCAAATTCAGATTAACAACAAGAACAAAGGCAGCAGAATAAATTGAGAATGAAAATTGTCACAGTGCCAGGCCTAGAGAGTTTTATGGGTGAATATTTCAAGAAACATTAATTATGATGTTTTGCAAATATTCCAGAGCACTAAAAAATAAGGAATACTTTTTGTTCTCCTTTTTTCCCCCACAAAACCAGCATGACGGTGATGGTAAGAGTCAATAAATGTGGCAGATGCACATGTTCACCTGTGCATGCACACATCCCAGGTGTCACTTAAGCTGCTTTGAGCAGCAAATAACTGAATTCTGGAGTAAAAAGTGGCTTAAATGTCAGATCATTTATTATGAAACCTAACAGAAGCTGAGGGGTAGATGTTTTCCTTGTTGGGTCAGGCATTTAATGAGGTTCTCAGGCACCATACTGCAGGAGCTCTGTTCTCACAGGGGAAAAGGGAGTAGGAGTAGATAGGTGGGTCACAGAGCCAACACCAAGTCCAGAAATCAACATTTGGGCCCACACCACCTGAATGCCCACTCCTGTCCTGAGTTCTGATGTGTTGATGCCCTGATCTTGTGTCTGTGTTGTATTTGCTTGTAAATATTTTGACTATCACCCTTTGCATATACCAAGTAGTTTTAAAAATTTAGTATCTTCTAAAATTAGTATTTTAATTTTGCAGGGGAAGTATGGCTTATACAGACACATGTGCTTCATAGTTGAAAATTAAATAAAACTGATTCCCTATCCTAGTGGCTATGACCAAAACTTCCAAGATTAAAATGCAGGGGTTGGGGAAAGGGACAGAGAACAAGATTGCTAAAAGAAAACAGGGATGAATTCTCTTTATAATCTTGGTGTGAGAAAGATTTTTAAAGCATTATGTAAAAATACATACAATAAAAAAAATGATAAAATCTAAAACTTCAAAAATGTAAAATTTTTTGCATGAAAAAGGGATATAGTAAAGAAGGCAAAAGTAAATATATATATATATATATATATATCTATATATATATATATATCTCCTGCAAAAACTTATTTGCAAAATATCTGACATATCAAGGGCTAAGCTCCCCAACCACAGTCTAAAAATTAAGAAAAAGTATACACCATCAGTGATAGTTCTCTCATATGAATCTAATTCTTTTTTTAATGATACTTTTTTTTTTTTTTTTGGTGGTGCCAGGGATCGAACTCAGGCCCTTGTGCTTACAAGGCAAGCACTCTAATCACTGAGCTAAATCCCCAGCCCTTTAATGATACATTTTTGATACATTTTTGATATACATAGTGATGACATTCATCGTAGGGAATTTGTACCATACATGATGTATCTTGCTGCTTCTTTTTTTCCCATTCCCCTCCCCTCCCTTCACCCCTCTTCCCTCCTTATTTACAAAAACTTTGTTTCCATTTTTTTTTCCTTCTATTCTTATTTCTTTTGTCTCTCTGTTCCTTTCCCCTCCCCGTCTCTTGTTCCCCTTCCCATTTGAACAATTTCTTTGTTTGTTTGCCCACTAGATGACACTCAGTTTCAGCTAGGATCTGGGAGAATGGGTACATTCATATGTTTCTTAGTATAATTTTTTAGAATGAGGATTTGTCAAATCTATTAAAAGTAAAATATTCATACCTATTGGCAGAGTCATTCCTGGAAGCATCATTTGTAACATCACAAAATTGAAAACTCATGTATTTATTGATAGGTAATCAATGAGACAAGTCAAAATATATTTATGAATTTGACCAAATGAGAATTGACTGTCACCTGACAGGACATACATTCTCATGGGAGGAAATAAAGAGCAAATAACTAAGCAGATAGCCAGCAAGCCTGTGATAAAGACTTCGAAGAAAAAAAACACAGTATGCTTTAGAGCCAGCGTGGGCAAGATATGGAGCAAATTTGGTCTAGCATTGCTTTTGTGTGGCTTATGAGCTAAGAATGATTTAATTTTTTAATGGTTGGGCAAAAAACAAGAGGTAAATATTATCTCATGGCATGTGAAAATTAAATGAGATTTCAAATTTCAGTGTCTATAAATAAAATCTTATTGGAGTGCAGCTAAGCTTACTTGTTTGCCTATTATCTGACTGTTTTGCATTGCGATGGCAGACTTGAGTCATTTATAGAGATTGTCCTACAGAGCAATGGTAAGAATACTTACCATTTGGCCCTTTGCTGGAAAGATTTGCTAAACCCTGTTGTTTTAGGAGGAATTAATAATGGAAGATGCAAGAGAAATGGAAACATTATGTTTACACAAAAACCTGTACACAGATGTCCATAGAAACATCATGCATAACAGATCAAAAGAGGGGGAAAAAATAAAATGCCTATCAACTAATGAATGGATAAACAAATGTGTTATTTTTATGTGATGGACAGTATTCCGTCATGAAAAGAAATGAAATGACGTACTACAACATGAATGAACTTGAAAACATTGTACTCAGTGAAAGAAGCAAGGCAGAAAGAACTAGACATCTTATGATTCCATTTATATGAAGCAAGAAGAATAGCCAATCTATAAAGACCAAAAATAGGTTGATGGTTCTTTAGTCCTGAGAGCGGGAGTGGACATGGGGAGTCACTGCTAATGGGGTTTATGAAAACGCTAAAATCTATTGTGATGATGTTTGCACAACTTTGCAATAAAATTCACTGACTCACACAATTTTGATGGGTGGATTGCATGGGATGGGAATGATATCTCAATAAAGTTGTTTTTAAAAATAACAGAGCGTAAAAATAACAGGGCTGGGAACTACTTTGATAGAGTTTCAAAGAAAGACTCTCTAAGGAAATAATGTCTGAATTAAAACTTTAAGGAAGAGAAAAGGCAGAAGAATGTTCCATGTAGAGGAAATGGCAAAAGCAAAAGTCCTGAAGCAGGAAGAAGTTTGTCCTGTTTGCAAAACAATAAAGTCAACTATGGTTGCGTTATCCCATTCTCATGGGACAAAGGAAGGTCAGAAAAGAGGGCAAAGGCTGCATGGTGCAGCCCCTGTGAGCATTAGGAAGACCTTGGGTTTTATTTGAAATACAATAGGGAAAGTCACTGGCAAGTTTTAAACCAGGGAATGGTATAAACTGATTTATGATTTAGAAGATGACCTAGCTTCTGTGTGGATACTGAATTGCACTGGAATAAGAGTAGGAAGTACATGGATATGGTGAAGGATGAAGATGGCTTGACCTACCGTCTCCTAGCCTTCCTTAGTTGTTAAACATCAAATATCTTACAGAGCCTCAGAACAATAATCAAAATCAGAAAATTAACAGTGATATAAAATTGTTAGTTAAACCATAAACTTTATTCAAATTTCATCAGTTTTTGCACTGATATCCTTTGCTCTGGTCCTGGACACTACCCCACATTCTACATTACATTTACTATTGCTTCCTAGTTTTCAATCTGAGAGTTCTTCTGTCTTCTCCTGTTCTTGACTCCTAAATTTTGATTCCAAAAGCTGGGTAGTGCCATTTGCTGTGGTGGGAAAGACTAGCATGGGACAAAGGAAAAGGACATGACTTAGAGGGCAACTGATGCATACTAGGAGACTTATTTTGGAATATTATGCTATGATTTGAATGTATCCGTCCAAAATACATGAGCTGGACGCAATCGGCGGTGCAAAGATGTCGGTAGGTATGGCCTAATGGGAAGTGTCTGTCATGAGAGCTTCACTCTCATGAATGGATTAATGCCAATTGTAATAGGGATTGAGCTGCAAGCTTAACCTTTTGCTCTCTGTCATCCAAGGAGTGCTTTTGCCATTTTATAATACGGCACGAAAGTCCTTACCAGAGGCTGAGAAGATGCTGGTGCCATGCTCTTGGACTTCCCAGCCTCTACACCATGAAGTAAATAACGCGTCTGTTACTTATAAATTACCCAGTCTGGAGTATTTTGTAAATCAGCACAAACAGACTAATATCTCCACTATATATCTGAATGATTATGTCAAGGAGGCATTTAAAGCAAGGGGCAACAGTGCAAATAGCGTACCTCTATCCATTTTTTAAATGACACATATGCACTTAATTATATATACCTGCATATTCATGAAATAACTCTAAAAGGATATGTAAAAATCAGTACCCAGTAGTTCTGTCTGGGGATAGGAACTGAGTGGCTAAGTGTGAAAGAGAGAATTACTTCCCACTGGTTACTCTGTCGGTACTGTGGCTTCTGTACAATGTTCTTGTATTACTTATTAAATAATAATAACAACAAATTTAACTGCCTTACTGAAAAATCCCAGTGTAGGGAGGCTTTGGAAAGGGCAGCCTATGGGGAGTGCCAGGGAGGAGAATGCCTGTATTGAAATACAGTTCAGCCCCCTCCAGCTTTAGAAATCATGCTGACTTGAATGTGAGATGAGATTAGTTCAACCCTAAGCCACCCACAACTGGACTATAAAGATGAAAAGGGGATTGTGATACTTGATGGTTGACAAGTTCCATGCCTAGGTTGGGAGTATTTTCCTCTAGGACTTTGGAAGAGCAGTTCTTGTGCCTGGTCTTGTCCTCATTTTGCCACTAGCTAGTGGTATGACCTGGGACAAGAACTTCCATTTCTCTGAGTCTCGCAGAGAAGTGACGAGCTCATAAATTCATTGTTTCATTCATTCTGCCTGAACCAGGATGTGTGTATGTTTGGAAAACCATCACAAAGCAATAAAAACCTGGTCTAGGGGAATCAGAGAGTATATCAAGGAAACCACAGCAGAGCTGGGTGAAGCCTCTAGAGAATTACCATATCCTGTTGCCTGAGCCTTGCTAGACTCTTCACCAAGTCCCAGTGAATCACCAGCTCTCTTTCCACACTGCTCACTGCACGGATGGTGCTGGGGGCCAGAGAATCTCCTTCAGTGCAGCTGAGTCTCCTCCCCTGTATGAGACCCAGTAAGTATATGTTTAATTAGGCAGGGGTGTGTTGGACTTCTACGGTGCAGGTCGTTGAAATCAGCACAGGGGACTGTTGGCTTTCATCAAAAGAAAGAACTGACGAGAGGGAAGGAGGGAAAAGAAAAGCAAAAGAAAAGAAAAGAAAAGACAGGAAAGGAAAGGAGAGGAATACACATGCATGAGTAAGTGATGAAGTTCAGGAGTTCCGACTTAGTTAACTTTTGAGTTTTTCATGGTACATTTCACTTTACACAAAATAGTTTAACTAAGTCTCTCTGGAGTCTCTGCTGATCTTTTTGAGAAACATATTTTTAAAATTTTTTTTTAATTTCAATGGTAATGCATGCTTTTACAAAAAGGCAATTTTATTTTTATAGAAAATATAAAACTCATGAAAGAGAAAAAATGTACTCTGTCAGCAAGGTTGCAGATTAGTGAAGTTGTTTGTAGATGTATTAAGAAAATGTAGTATCTCTGTTTAATACTAATTAACTGATACCAATATTAAATTAACTGTTATCAATATTAAATATTGATATGCCATCAAGACATCTTATATTCCTCACGAATCTGGGCTGTGGAGAGTTCTAAGACTTCCCAAAGGACAGTATTCCTGTCTCCTCTGGCTTGGGCATTCTAACTTTAATTTAGAAATCCAGACTTCAGGCAGTCAATCCCACACAGTGTAAGCTGCACGGGTGTTGACCTGACCCTATCACTACTGAAGGGCACTAGGCCTCTTGTGAATCTGAGCTACCACTCATTGCTGAGGTCTTCGAGCTCAGCGGTTTTAACTCCACTTGCTTCTACAGGCACCCTGACCCTCCCAATGCTGCTGAATTCCCCTTGGGGCACTTGGCTTCCTGTGGGTAGCTACAAACAAGCCACTGAGAACCAGAAGGCCATGGTTTAACAATCTGCCCAGTTCCTGACACACCTACCTCAGCTTCCTTCATGCTGGAAGTAGGTGTACGTGGGGTTTTTCTACATGGGACCCAGGAAAGTAAACTGTGCTGGCTTCATCTCTCTCAGCTTCCCCAAAGTGATCTGGATGCTGAAGCGCAAGCTTGGCATATATGGGGAGGGAAAAATAGAGGTCCTGGCACCTCACCTTCTTATACCACATCAATCTTTCTCCTTTGTTCTGCTCAGCTGAGCAGGAGAGATCTGCTTTTGTCTCTGCGAGGTCTCTGTACCAGATGCTCTTGTCCTCAGGTCAGCAGACTTCATGGTTCAGCTACCCTAGTCAGAAGCAGAAGTGTCTCCCACAGTGGAAGAACCACAGGCTTGAGTCCTCCTGGATAAGTCCCTAATACAATTAAAAAGGAGTTGCAGGAATATGATGGTCTTGTTCCTCTGGACGAAGTCTGTCTCTCAAGACTTTTTCCCTGCTATAAAACCCTATTTTGGATATGGGAACCAAATTATTAATTATTTCTTTTTGTTACAATAAGCGTGTTATCTGCCCCACTTGTCCCTCCACCCCATCAACTCCTCTTCTTCCCCTTCACCAGATTTTGTAGGCAGAAAGTCAGTGCATGAACCTATGAAGCAAAGAGCACATTAATATACATAGAAATGTTACTCCAGTCACAACGCTTTTAATGTGCAATTTTAGGGGACAAACTAGTAAGATTAAACATTATTAAAGATATGTGTCATGTTTATTTAAATATATAATCCTTTCACTACTTCATAATAATTCTTATGTAGTAAGACTATTCATTGTTTCCTTATTTAATACACATTTCTTCTATACAATATTTTTGTTCTTACAATACACTTAATGTAGATATATCATTATTACATTTCTACTTCTTTCATAATTTTATTCTTAGGAAATCTATCCAAAGACCATTTAACATATATATTTACCTACGTTTTCTTTCACATTTTGTTAATCACTAAAATTTTATGATTTTATTCTTTTCCCTTTAATATGTTGGGGATTTACTTTAGAATATAGAGGAAGGTGAAAATCTACACTTGATTACTTCCAAATTGCCAATTGCCCCAAAATCATTTGAATATTCTAGAAACATAAATATTTATATAGCTGTATCTGGTGCAGATGAATTAGTTTGTGCTTTTTGTCCCTCACCTTTTTTTGAATGTCAAGCATATTTGACCTTTTATATACAAAGGAGTTTTCCTTCTGAGTAATCTCTTTAGTGGCTACACAATTATTCTAAAGATAGTTTTATTGCTTGAAAATTCTTTGCTGATTTCATTTGGAAATTGTTTCTGGAAGTAGCTTTTGAGCCACACAGAAAACTGGTCTTACCACTTAACAGCATTTTTTCGGATCCAAAATTACATCCCGCAGCTTGATTGTATCCACTTTACCAGGTAATGTGGTTCAAATGACTCCTTCCTGTTTCCACAGGTTGAAGATGAGAAACAGGCTGGACTTCAGTTTTGCTATGTTTATTAGAAGTCAGTCTTAAGAGTTTCTCTTGAGTCTGGTTAGATTTCTGAATGCACATACACCACTGAGATTCAATCTTCCTGCTCTGCATATAAAGATGTAGCAAATTACAGTCCAACCTGACAAATAGAAGTACAAGAAAAAGTCAGATACACTTGGGAGGAAGACGGTCTTCCAGAGATACTGACCTCTAAACAAATTCTGTGGGCAAGAAGGCCTCTTCCTGCAGGAAGACTCTTACTGGACCCTGATGCTCAAGAGTTGGATTCACCAGTAGAGAGAGTGGGTGATGTGGACTAGAATGATCTCTGTATGTCAGCCCTAGAGCCCCTGGTTCCATTTAATTTTTTTCCTAAGGCCCTACACATTTCTAAGAACAACACTGACTGAAGGAAAGAAATGCCAAAGTGGATATCCCTCTGGATTTTATACATTTCCCAATTTTCTAATTGCTGCAGCTACTGCCAACAAAGCACACTGAAAGAATGCCCCATGAGGAGAGGTCTCAGAACACACCACAGGGGAGGATTGCAAATTCCAGTGATTACAAACAATTAAAGTGGGCAGCCAACATGTAATTTTCTTTTTAGGCATGGACATAGAATGAGAAACAACTTACTGGGTTGGAATAGATAGGAATGGAGCTGTTTCCCTTTGTGTAAAAATTGTACTTGATCAAGTTGAGATTAAAGCTAATGTGCCCTCCCCTATTTGCTTTTGAAATTGAGGGATGTGGAAATTAGTGAAATTAAATTCACAGCTGCATTAGTTGCAAATAACAAAGAATTTTATTTGATCTTGCATAAGCAAATAAAAAGGAGTGTTCAGGCTTGTGGAGGGGAAAAAAAGAGTTGAACATGCAAAGGATAGGAGAAGCGAGGAGACAGTTGCCTCTCCAGGACTATTGGAATGATGACCCCAAATATAACTAGCACCATCTTCTTTTGTTCTACATGTTGACATCTTTCCACATATTGACCTCACTCCGTCTTACTGAAGGTCAGCCTTTGCCATGTATCAAGAGGATGTCTGTCCTAAGCTCCTGAGTTTTATGATTTCTGCACTGGCGAGACACTCCATGTTATATGGTTTCTAATCCAAATTTCAAAAGTCTTGATTGTGGTTTGCTACACAAATTCCCTGGTGCCATTCATACCATAAACAATGTAGATTTCAACAGTTCCCTTATAGGTGGGTATAGAGAAGGTCTTGAGGAAGGGCAACTTTACCCATTTTGCAAAAATGTACCACATGGGTTTATGGTGGGCTTGGGCAGGGGCATTCTCATTGACACAGATTAGGTCAGGAGCCCATTCCTGGACACATTACCTATGGCCATTAGGTTGTGGTCATCTAAAAATATGGGAGCCCCTCCAGGATCCCTATATGTGAAAGAGGAGCTGTTTGTAGAGGAGAGACATGCGGGGAAGGCAAATGTTACTTGTCCACTCTTCCACTCCAGCTGTTCAGTGAGCCAGTTGTGTATTTTGCCTCTTCTTTGAAAAAATTTCTTGCTTTTTCTCTTTTTCTTTGCTAAATTTAAACTCTGATAGAATAATTACTGAGGCTTCATATATTTCCAGAGCCAGGATAAGTAAAACTCACACAGTATTCATATTTTAACAGTTTAAAGACTACATTAATTCATTTATTAGGTGGTTAGTCTGAGTATGGAACATCTTGGCTGAACTGACTTGACTTCTATGCTATCCAGAACATATTCTTTGACTCACACTGCTTCTTTAGGGAAGAGAACTAATTTAATGGACTTGAGTATTAAGTTGAATTCTGGTCCTAGCGCCACCACTAATAAGATAGTTACCTTAGAATGGGTACTTCAATTCTATATTTCTGTCCACTCTTCTGAAATATGAAGAAAATCTTATGAATCCAAAGAACAGAATTAACGAATGTGTTGGCAACATAGAAAATGCAATCCTCTGCATTCAAACATCAAAGCTGACCTTCAGGCATCGCTCAGTAGCATGACTCCCATCACCAGAAAAGGACAGATGCCACCTATTGATTTTTCTCATCCAAATCGCATCTCTAGTTGTAGATTCATATGACTCTGTCAGTTGGCTCTTGTCAGAGACCTGTGATGTGGCCAGTGCGATGAGAGAATTAAAAATCATGAGTGGTCGAGTTTGGTAATCCTACATCATATCGAAGATGTGAGCCTCAGGGGAGACTAACACTTTTCTGGTACTACATCATAATTCTTCCTGCTGTTACTGTGGACTTGAGTAACTGAAATATATTTTCTAGTGAAATTCTTTGGTCTTTTCTTCGCCTGTGCATATACTTCTTTGCATCATTTCCCACTACTTTATTCTTATTATCAATCACTATAGTTATTACTCACTGAATCCTAGGAAATATTAGTAACTACTTACTGAATATTTTTGTGTATTCCATACTGTTCAATATATTACCCCAATTATTTCTTCCAGCAACTCAAGTTATTAAGCAGTATTATTACCTCAGTATAACAAAGTAGGGGGGAAAAAAGGCACAGACAGGCAATTATGGAATTGGAATTGAAATCCATGCATTCCTGATTCCAAAGCATATGCTTGACTAGTTACATAATGAAGCAATCACTGGCAAACTGTGGCTGGGTCAGAGCCATCATCTTGCTACTTTGAAGGCAGGTTCTATGTTGTTGTCTTTGTAATTTTCACAATTATCATTGTGCCTTGCATATAGCAAGCATATGATATGTGCCAGGTACTCTCCCAAGTTCTTTAGAGACATTAACTGACTCCTTGATCCTTGTAACAAATCCCAGAGATACAGGACTTATTATTGTCTCCATTTTGTAGAAGATACACCTAAAGTTTACAGAGATCAAAATGATTTTCTTGAAGTGGTCATTCAGTCCACAACTGGTATCTTGAACTTTTTCCCCTCTCTTAAGTCTTTGTCCTACAGTGGGGAATCTATGAGACCCTGCTCTTGAGTGTGTGAGTTTGGGCTTGTCCAAAGCCTAAGCTTATGAATTTTCGCTCTTTTTTTTTTTTTTGGTGTGTGCGGTTTTTTTTTTTTTTTTGCAGTGATCGTTTTCTAAATAATTAGTTGGATTATATTTCTTAGTACCTTTATTGAAATCTATATCCTTTCTAATATTTTGTCTACTTACTCTAACAGTAAAGAGACAGGTCAGTGTTTCACATTGTAATTATAGGTTTGTCAGTTTATTCTTGTAAATTTATCAAGTTTTATATTGTATACCTAAAGGTTATATGGTTTGGTGAACAAAAATTCATGATTATTATACATTCTAGTTAGAGTGTTACTTTTACTAATATATGGTATACCCCTCTATACTTTAGGCTTTATGCCTTAAATTTTATTTTGTTTGATATCATTACTACAGTCTCTACTTTCTTTTGATAGCGTATTTACATGGCATTTCCCCTATCCTTTTATTAATTTCTCTGTATGATTTTATTTAGGTGTATCTTATGAGCAATGTATAAATTTTTAAATACAATCTGATAATCTGTCTTTTAATATGCAAATGTAACTCCTTTCTATGTCTTAAATTTGTTACTATATTTGAATTTATTTCTATCATCTTACTTTGTGTTTCCATTTTACTATAATTTTGTTTCTTTATCTCCATACCAGACCTCTACATACAGATCAAATTTTCTATGGCCCGCACTTTTAACTCTCTTTGGGTAAATCTGTACATACTATTTTTATTATTTAAACTGTTTACATCTCTAATTTTTATATATTTAACTTTAAATTTTATTGATTTATTTATTCAATATTTCTAACCTTTAAAAAATGATAAAACATTACTTATTATACACTGCAATTCAAATCTTATGGTTTAGAATATTAATGTATTCCCATTTGCAGACATATATTATCAGTCATGTTGATTTTTGTGACTGTGTCAATTAAATTTATGGAAGCATATTTTCTGATTCTGTGTTTATCACTTATGATTTTGAGTCTCACACCTTCATTTTTTAATTTTATTTTCTTCATATCTTAACTACTGATTTTACTTGTGATCCATGCTAGCATTAGATTTTTTCAAATGCCTTACAATAATTTTAGTTTGTAAGTTCGTTTTGAGAGAGAGTTTGTTTTGGTCTCTCTTTCCTGTTTTGTAGGTCACTCAAAGCTTCTTGTTGGTTTTGCCCCTCTTTGCACCAATATCTCAGTTTGGGCTCTGGTTTTAAGTTTGGGGGACGGGTTACTGCCATGATGCTGATGGTGTTTTGGATCCTGGTCCCAGGACAGCAGGCAGCTTGTTGCGGCTCCTGGTCATCTGTGGGGCTTTCTGTCTCCTGCCTTCCTAGGATTTCCTCCTGTCTTTATCAAAGTTGGAAGCACACACACAAATCAATAATGATTTCCTTTTTCAGTTTCCTTTCATATTTAAGATTGTGTTCCTGGATTCAATAGCTCACCTATTGTGGGGTCCATTTAGTCCACATTGTTCTGCAGTAGTGGAAATCTTGGCCACATCTATATCCTGCAGACCAGAAGCCCAGCAAGCCAGGGATTCAGCCCTATTTACTTCATGATGTTTTCATTTTGTTTCTAGGTCATGAAGTTTTTTTTTAATTTTATTTTGAACCAACTTATGTTATTTTAGTTTTTTTTTTATATCATCATCTCTTACTGCTATGCTTTGGAGTAAAGGGAATGCTTCAGAATTTATCATCTCCACTGGAAATTTTAACTCCAGAATTGTAGGGAATTATCTAGAGAGGAGAAGGAATATTCCTCAGATTGAATAGTAATTAGTGTATGTACTTATTTACTTATACTTCACTTTATTCTAAAATGATTTGAGGAGTGCTGACATATAACAAAATAGTTAAATGTAAATAAGATATCAAAATACTCTGGAAAGAAACAAAATTCCACATTCATAAATGTAGATTATAAGGGCTCACATATTGAGTAAGGACTAATTACTAATTGCTGAATGAGAGTGCATGCCGCAGGTGAATCATTCATGCTTCTGTATTAGGTTAGATTCTCCACTGTGTGCTGGGACCCTCCCTTCTTATCGAATCAAGGACATCATTCTCACCATTACCTATTCCAGTGGTGGTGAACCTATAGCATGCCTGCCACAGCTAAGTTGCCTACTTGAATTTGTGACTGTCTGCCTCAGCCTCTGAAGCAGTAATCCCTGTAATTGGGATTACACGTGTGTGTTACAGTGCCTGGCTAATAGATGCTTATTTTTTTGTGCTCTCAGTATTCTTCTCTGTATTGGCCAAGAAGAATCAACATTTTCAAAAAAAATAAATAAGAACCTTCTTCGTTGAGGATCCCGTGGTGTAGGGCTCTTTAAAAGTATTGTATTAAGGGCTAGGTGTGTAGGTCAGTGGCAAGGCACTTGTCTAGTATGTGCAAGGCTGGATGTGTATACTGTACATATAATGTTAACTATAATTGTGCTAATGAGACACTAATGCTGATACTCTGAATTCTTTTGTGGTGCCTATTCATGGAGAGCAGTAATTCATTAAATGTGTATAATATACAAAATATCATTAGTTGTTTTCTTTCTTCACACCTCACCTGATTTACTATTTAATGCCTGCAATCGAAGATCCAGGTAGTATGAAACATTTTATAGCCTCAGAGATCAGAGTAATTTCTTGTACATAATAGGGGCTAAGCACATATTTGTTAAATAACAGAATTAAATAATTTTATACATTATCATTACCAGCTGATACCAAATTTGAAAATTTTAATTAAAAGAGAAATATATTTGCTCTAATACGAACATTAGAAAGTAGCAATTCATGAATTCCTTCCAAGTTTTCATTTTCCAACAAGCTTTGAGTTTGTTTTGGGTTTAGAGGGTCACACATTCAGTGCACATTTAATTCTGCTGAATTTTTAATCCTTCCTGTCAAGCAGAGAATCTTTTTCTTAGCTTGCATTTGAAACCCTTAACAATGTGGCTCCTCCTTGTTTGTTCAGCCTCCTCCCTCTCCAGACTGCCTCATGCCCCTCCCCTCTCTCTCCTGTTTCTTTCCCTTCCTCTGATCCAGACATTCTTCTCTTACACCTGGGGCCTTTGCACAAGTTGTCATTTGCTTTTTTTGATTCTGTCTGGCTAATTCCTAATGGTGTCTTCTTAGCTACAGCTGCTTGTCCTGACTGCCAAGACAGGTGCATTGTCTCTTCTATCAGAATAGAAGACTCTGGAAGGCAAGGACTGTGTCCTAATCCTTTTCTTCCCATCACACTACACAGTCCCTGATATGGAGTAGGCTTTCCAAGAACATTTGTTAAATGAATGAGAAACCCTATTCCTTGGTCTTTTGGGTGGGAAGGTGCTGGGCATCAAATGTCCCTTGATCTTTTAACTGACGTTACAAAACATCATCATGGAAGAGACAACTATTTCAATAGGTCAGTGAGATATTTTATGTACGGTTAAGCAATAACAATAGCAGTAAATCTACCCATTTGCCAGGTAAACCTTAGGATATAAATATTAAATAATCATTTTTAAAAGCCTAGCAGAATTTTGTGAACTACTGGGCAGTATACTTAGAGTATCAGATGGATAGAGGAAATTTTAGAACTAAGTTATGGTTTTAAGAGTAGAGAGAAACATACGTGAATGGTTACAGAAGCAGTTTTTGTCCATCAACTGTGTCTTAGTTACTTTTCTTTCGTTGCAGAGACAAAATACCTGACATCCAAAGTTAGGGGAAGAAAGGTTTATTTAGCTCATAGTTTGTAGAGGTTTCAGTCCACGATCAGCTGGGTCTAAGGCAGGTGGCATGGGAGACAGGCAGAAGGCAGCAAGGTAAGCAAGGGGTGCAAGTAAGGGACCTAAGTAGCTTCTTTCTGCATCTTATATCCAGGCTGCTAGGATTCAGGTGGTGCCAAACCAATCAGTGGACTGACCTAGTAATCACAGACCCTTAATCCCAACATCACACACTCTAGATCCTGCCACCTCTGATCCAGCCACCTCTTACCACATGAGGCTTTGAGGGGCCATTTAGGCACAAACCATAACAAACTGATATATGAATAAGCACAATGTGGTATGCCCATATGATCAAGTATTATTTGGTTATTGTGATGGTTGATTCATTGGGTCAACTTGTAAGAGAAGCTTAACTAAATGGGCTTAGCAATTCTACACCCTAGGGCAGCCCATCCTCTAGATGGTATAAAAGGAAAATGAAGAGGGATATATCCTGCCCGGTTTCTTTGGATCGGATTGGGTTCCTTTGGAGGAGCTCCAGACCTTCACCTGGATACTTCGGACCTCTAGACCTTCACCTGGATCCTTCAGACCTCCAGACCTTCGCCTGGATTCCCTCAGACCTCCAGATCTCTGGCTGGGCCCTCTGGATCTCTAGTGTACAGACGGACCCTCTGCATGCTTCCACGTCTGACTTGTAGGAAGCCCAAGGAAGCCAATTTGTAAGCTCTCACATATTCATATATCTACCATTTTACCTGTTTCTCTAGTGAATACTGACTAATACAGTTATGAAAAGGAATGAGGTACTGACACATATTGCCACATGGATGAACTTCGCAAATATTATGCTAAGAAGCCATTAAAAACACACACTGTGTGATTCCACTTGTACAAAACATTTAGAATCAGCAACTTTCAGAATAAGAACAAAGGAGTAGTTTAGGGTAGCTCAGTGGCTTATCCAACATGTGCAAGACCCTACATTCAATCCCCAGTGCTGGGAAAAAATATGTAGATCAGTAGTTGGCCAAGGTTGAGGGTAGGGAGAGTGAATGCTAACAGTATGGGGTTTATTTGTAAGGATATGGAAATGTTCTAAAATTAAAGCTGGGTGCAAAGGTGCATGCCTATAAACCTAGCTATTAAGGAGGCAGAGGTATGAGGATCTCAAGTTTGAGGCCAGCCTGGGCAACTTAGTGAGACCCCATCTCAAAGAAAAAAAAAAGCAAAATATTCTAAAATTAGATAGTGGTGGTAGTTGCACAGCTCTGTGAGTATACTAAAAATTAGTGAACGGTTTAAAATGATTAAATTGTTTTATTTACCAAGAACATGTATTGGTACATTGTAGATAACATAATGATCAAATTCATCATAGTTAATTTGTACCTGTACATAATATATCTTGGTTCACCCCTCTTCCTCACCCCTCCCTTCCACTCCCTAAATGATTAAATTTTATGGTATGTGAATTATATCTTGATATGGCTACTTAAAAAAAAAAGTTGTAGAGAACATTTGTTGGAAAGTTAAACCTGAGTAGGCTATGAAAAAATAATTTCCTATATAATTTTCACTCATAATAGTTCTACTTGGTGTGTCCTGATAAGTGAAAAGCCACATCTCTTAAAATGCGTCTTTGAAACTCTGTGTACACAGACCAGGAAGTCCCAGTCAGCGCTGACCACCAAGGCGTGAGAAGTCACCATTACAGGATGTTGAAGCTGCCAGCAAAGCTGATGCTGCATGATGAACTCAAGGGAGAAAACTGCAAACGAGGTGAGTGAAAAGATGATTCGAGGGACACAGCACAATTAGGAAGGAAACAGCAACATTACATTTACAGTGTAAAACGTAAACATGTGTCTGGAAACTGAGAGCTTGTAGAAAACATGATTGTGTTTAGTAGACTTCTCTAGCTAGCTCTTCTATTGCAAGTGGGAAGTCTTCGTTTGCAGCATAGGTGGGTGTAGTTGGAAGGAATCTGACCTGGGGTTTAGGACAGCAGCTGTCAGTTCTGGCTGTCTCGTTTATTTCATTCAATAAACAACTATTGTAAGCCTGCTGTATGCCAGGCACTACACCTAGCCTTGATGACCCAAAATTCAAAGATACTCTACCTCAGTGATCTCACTATTCAGGGAAGGCAATTAGGACACAAAAAGTAAATGTGACAGGGATAAGGCGATCCTGTTCATCTGGAGGAATGAGGAAAGAAGGGGTAGGAGTAAAGGAAGTTTCACCTAATGTAAAGTCATATTGTTTCCTTGTTAACTCTTTGCTGTCCCATAAGCACATCAGCTTATTGAAGAGACACAGGCTCTTTTTCATATTCATTTTTAAAAACAGCTTTATTGAGCCATAATTCACGCCACACAATCTACTCATTTAAAGTGTACAATTCAATGATTTCTAACATGTTCACAAAGCTGTGCAATCATCTTTACAGTCTAATTTTAGATCTACATTATCCCAGAAACCATACACCCATGAACAGCCACTCCCCATCCTGCCCCCTTTTCTCCCAGACCATGCCAACCACTAACTTACTTGCTGTCTTTACAGATTTGCCTATTTTGAATGTTTCGTATACATGGAATTATATCGTATGTATGTGGCTTTCTGTCACAGTGCCAAAACACCTGAGATAAACAACTTAAAAGGAAGATTTATTTTGGCTCATGGTTTCAGAGGCTTCAGTCTATGGTTGGCTGGCTCCATTGCTTCATTGCTTTTAGGCCTATGGCAAGGAAGAAACTTGGTGGGGCGTTTATGTTGGAAAAACACTGCTCACCTCATGGCAGCCAGGAAGTGCAGTGAGGGAGAGAGAAGAGCCAGGGTCCCATCCTCCTCTTCAAGTCATTACTCCAAAGACCTCATTTCTGCTAGGCTCCACAGGCAGGTAACTAAGCCTTTAAAACATAGCTTTTGGGGGATATTTCAGATTTGAGCCATTACAGTGGCCTTTGTGACAAGCTTCTTACATTTAGCATGTTTCACACTTTAAGTTTCACCCATATGGTAGCATGTCTCCTATTTCATGCCTTTTCATGGATGAATGATTCCAGTGTATGGATGTTCCACTTTTGTTTAACTGTTTATGTGGATTTTTCCGTTTTTTGGCTATTAAGGATTATGCTGCTATGAATGTTTGTGTAAAACTTTTTTGTAGGAACGTATATTGCAATTTCTCTTGGGTGTATTGCTGGGATTATTGCTGGGTTATATGGTGATTCTGTTTAATTTTTTGAGTAACTGCCAGATTTTTTTTTAAAGCTGACTGCCTCATTTTACATTATCATTAGCAGCACATGAGGGTTCCAAATTCTCTACATCCTTAGAAATGCTTGTTATTTTCTGTCTTTTGTATCCAGTGGATACAAAGTGGTCATTTTATTCATCTTTGTATCCCTAGTGCCTCAAAGACAAACTGGCACAGGTCAATGCCCAATTTATTTACAGAATTTGAAAACATGGTGGATATTTGTCATTTGGGGGATCCCTAGCACTTGACCCTCTTCGTTTTGTTTGGAGAGTTCTCTAATGATTACTGGAGAGAAGCAGATCTCAATTACAACATAGAAGCCTCTGAATATGAGCTCCTTACTTTCTAGCTCTGCTTGCAAAGTAGAACGGGGAACATATGCTAAGCTTGGTCAATCTAATAGGTGTGCTTCAGGCTTCAAAGATGGAGTTTGAGGAATACAGAGTAGGTTTGGTGGAGAATCCATTTTGGTGGCAATAGCAGGCATTGCAGCAACATCTGGTTTTCAGGACAAAAGTACTAATAGTGTGAGTGGTGGTGGCATCAGTGTCCAATGCCACTGAATTGGAAGTGTACACTGAGGTGTCCCAGGTGGATTGGTGACTCTGATGGTTGCCTCTCTCTCCCAGTATGCTGTTCCATGTCTTGATTGTTCCTGGCTGCTGCTCAACTCTTTTGCTTCTTGTCTGAATCCCTTTCTGCAGCCTTCCCAGCATTACTATGTATCAACCACCTGATATCATTTCCACAAATTGCCTTTCACCTTAAGTTAGCCAATACCAGCTTCTTCTATTGTTCATAACTACAAACAATGGCTGTTACAATGGATACTGAGTGTGTGTGTGTGGGGGTCAGGGGCTGCATTCCAGTGGAATCAAAAGCACAGGACAGGCATCAGGGAATGAGAAAAACAAGGGAACATAACTGTCATAAGTCATAAACTTACCATAAACTGTCATAAATTTTCATTGGAAAACTATTAGGAGCTCAGGCTGGCTGCGGTAGAGGGTGCTGAGATGTGTGGCTACAGAGATGGGTCTGGGACTGTGCATAATGGGTCTTTTAGGTTATGCTAAAGAGTCTTAGTTTTATTCTGGAGGGAAAAAAAGTAAAACTAACAAAGTCATAATATTAGAATTTCGTTTAAAAATATAGGCTACTAAAAAAAAAATTCTGGCAGCAAGGAAAATGAATTGCAAGGGGGCAAGACTAGTGTTAAGACGACCATTTAAGAAGCTACTGTACAGCAACATTCCAATGAAAGATCATGAAGGTCTGAATCAAGGCAGTGAGTTTGGAGAGGAGGCACTGGATCTGAGATTTACTAAGGACGTAGAGCCAATAGGAAGTTTCATTTATAGGAATTAAGAAAGAAAGAAGAACATGCAGTACTCCAAGGTTTCACTTTAAGTAGATTGGGTAGGTGGTGATATCAATTAAGGGTGTATTTCTTTTCATTCATTTGCCAAAATTTAATTAGTGCCTTTTGTGGTAAGTGCTGGGTATAATGCAACACTTTGTTTGAATAAAACAAATCAGGTTCTACCTTTGCTGTGGCAACAATTACTCTATCTGGCTGTTTGTCTTTTTGGATTTTTTGGGTCCTTGACCTCTTGTTCTTTCTCAGCTGTCACCATGAGACTTAGTTATGTCCCTTGTGACTGCCTGAGGCCAGCCAACCAGCCACATGCCTGTAGTTTCCTCCCACAACTTCTGAATTCCAGGCCAGGAGACCTGGCTTTCCAAGTGACTATCAAAGCATATGGATAACACGATTGGGAAATGAGGGAATATTAACTCTCTGTGGGATGAACTTTGATCAACAGGAGATACGGGGATAAAGTTCCTGTCTTCTACAGATTGTTCCTTGGTATGCTTCCTCCATACTGCATATCTGGTGTCCTGCCAGGAGGCATGCTGTATTTCTTCTAGGCTTGCCCTGGAGAAGTGTTTAGTGCAGTAGTGCACCACTATTCAGTGTTCCCTATTTTTCCCTCGTCTTTTCTCTCACTACTGCCACCCTGGAATTATGCCTCCTAAACAAAGCACCAGCACTTAATCCTTCTCCAGGCTGTTTTCTGGGGAGCTGACCTAAAACACACCTACACAGGAAAATAGAAGGAAATGATTAGTTCAGTTTTGACACACTGAGTCTGAGGGAACTTAAGGAAAAAATACCTATCCATTCAAAATATTTCTTGAGTGCCACATGTACACTTGGATTAAGGATATTATGTTGACCAAATGCTTGAGTTAAGGACACCACTGTGAGCAAAGCAGACATGTTTCCTGCTCTTGTATAACTTACATTTAGCGGTGAGGGATGACGAATGATGTATCAGTAAATAAATAAATAAATGGATATGATGATTCCAGGTTGTGGTAAAGAGTTTTGAAGAAAAAAACTTAACATGTGATGTGTGATTGGTGTGTGCATGTGTACATGTGTGTTGGAGGATGCTAATCTAGCTGGGTGGTCAAGTGAGGAGAGAGCCAGCCAGCAGAAGAAAAAGACTTCTCCAGAAGGAGGAGCAAGTGTTTAGCACAAGTGGCTGGCTGTATCTGGAGATAGATAAATTTGTTTATCATTGAGGAATTCAGGTATGAGTGGGAAATTTGCCTCTATTTTCATTGTAAAAATAGCTGGTGAGCATATATGTATAAAAAGTAATGGTAACTGGGAGATTGAAAAGTGGCACAGATTCAGAACGGTGTTTTGCAGTATGGTGTGGGACAGAGAGAAGAGTTAGTGGACAGTGCCAGAGCAGAAAAAGAAGATGTTATGTGCATAATCCTGACCACTCAGTGGCCATAGGACTTTAGTAAGTCTGGACCTATTTCCTTAAATGAAAAATAAGGCTCCATAATAAAAGAAGGCAAAAAGGAGCGGATAGGAAACATTTATGTATCAATATAATCTATTCTTTGAAGTCCACCATTGAAGTCTTTAAGACCCGATAATAATTGGCTCTTTCCCACCATTAATTATATTATAGCCACTTATCAGCCAACCCAATCCTCAGACTCTTCCAGCAAAATGTCTTTTTCATTGCTAAGGGCTCTTTACAGTAAGGACAAACAATGGAGGCTCATTAATTCAATCATTAGGACACTGATTATGCATCTATTGTCTACTATAGTCAGCTATGTTAAATAAGCTCTTCAATCTTCATCAGTGTAATTATGCTAATGTGCTTGAAATTTTCCGAGAGTATTATACCTTCATATACTTATCCTGGCTAGCAGCAGCCTGACTCAGTCAATATTGTCACACACAGGCAATTGTAATCAAGGGATAAGGCCCTATTGTTGACCTATGACTACCGTATTATCCTCTCTCACAACAGACCTTTAAACAATTTGTACATTGTTCTTTCAGGGTTTAGAAATTAGTCCTTACTCTTTTTCCAAAATATGTAGATCTCAGATAACATTTAAATCCCTTTATGGGACTGCTTAGTGCATTGGAATTGTATTGTAATTTTCCGAGTAATACATGCAGAGTCATTGGATTAGCGAGCCAATCATCAGCTAATCTAATGATTTATGCCTTTAAATAATATAGACAAGAAATATAACATAATTGATGCCAGAATGAGAAGTATAGCTGTCTTAACCAGATATTTTTCTCTTCAGCAGAGCCCACTTCCCTTTCAATCTTTCTTTTTAGTTCTACAAAACCCTACGTGTATGCCTCATTTTCTAGAATGACACTGGCCAAAGAATGAGACTTTTCCCTCTGTGATAAACTAATACTATTATGGTAGGCACATTGCAGACACTGTACCTAATGAGCACCTGTTGATTTAATGTTTTCTCTTTTACATGTCTTATTGTTGGGCCCAGCGTTTCCCACTAGATGTTAAATACTTTCAATTTTCAGTAAAAACTAGCATGTGAATAAGGATTCTCTGTGTCTCTAAAGGCAGGTGTACACATCTTCAACATAAATTCATTTACAATATGAAATTTCATTGTATCAATATACAAACCTAGCTGGTGTTAGATTTCATTATAATACAGTAAAAAGAACTGCTGTTCTTTACAACTGTTATGAATGTTATCTTAGTCATTGTCCTTTCAGTTGCAAATAACAGGATCTTTCCTTAAGATGCCCAAAGGTTCACTGCAATTTAGTCCCTCTAGGATATGCAGATATAATGTGGATGTTGAGAAGAGACCCAACAGTTATACTGAGGGCAATTAAAAACTGGAAGGACGGGACAAAACTGGTAGAATGACTGCAGACCTGTGACACACATATCATTTTTCTATGACACAAATGCTGTACATCACCTTTCTTCAATTACTTAGTATTTTGCTAAGAGTGGCAAGGCAACTAAGAATAAGCTGCTCTTGGCCTTCAGGAATCTATAATGTAGATTTGGACAGAGTTATATTCACATGAGAAATTAAGAAACTGCTCAAGACTAATGGAAAAAAAAGGAAAAGCAGTCATGGTTATGTGTATGATTCTGATTTATTATAAGAGAAAAAGTTCATTGGTGAGTGATATAGCTTTGGGCTAGGGTAGCCAGGAAGGGCTTTATGTATTTACCAGACATGAAATGAAATATAAGTTGTATCTTCAGAAAGATCAAGACATGGGTATATTTTTTAAAAAATCAAACTGCAGAATTAGTAATGATGAGATTTGAGTTACCTATTCATGACCCTCAGGCTCTTTCCAGCACCAGCTACCATTACAATTTTTCTTACGTATCTTTTCAGTACATTTATCTAAAAATAGATTCAGAATTGATTTGGTTTTCCAGGCATAAGTAATAAAGGGTTAAACTTGCTGTGTGTCCGTATAAAAATCGGACTCAATATAATTTATACAATAGGGAGCCACTGATAGATCTTCAGGTACCCTAGTGGATTTCCAAACTGATTGTTGCCATGACAATCCCTGCTCTATGTGCCTTCATTTTGTCTTGACCCACTTTGGCTCAGATGCATTTCTAACGGAGGGGATGGTAGGCATGCTTCCATTTCTATTCCTCACTGAGACTGCATTAGAAGCCAGGTTCTAATGTGGATTCTGATGCCCACCTGGGTAGTAAGAGTGAGAACAAAAGCAGGGCTGGCTGAGATTCCAGAAGAACCTACTTCTAGTGTAGGAATGAGTTACTTTGAGGTACATTAATAATTGATGCCAGAATGTTTAGAGGTGCCTGCCTCTAAACTGACAATAGAAGAAACTGTTCAGAATCCCTCTTCCTCTTTTTGAATCCTCTAGATTTTGGAAGGTTTTTAAAATAAAGAGTTATGGATTCAAAGTCTGACACTTTGGAGATGGTTTAAATTAGGCCTCGGCATTTTACGTACTGAATTAATGTACCTCAAAGTAACTCATTCCTACACCAGAAGTAGGTTCTTCTGGAATCTCAGCCAGTCCTGCTTTTGTTCTCACTCTTACTACCCAGGTGGGCATCAGAATCCACATGCTGTTCACTTGGGAGAAAATACTTGTGGGACTCAAGGTAGCTCTTAATAGGCCATATTATATTGAAGGAGCAGCCTTCCTATTTCCAAGTTAAATAGCTTTTGCCCTAGTCTAGACCATCTTTCCCCAGTGGCTCTGGAAGCAGAAGCTCCACCAGCTGGCTTCCTGGGTCTGCTTCACTAGTTATTTGTAAGAAAAGGGTTTATTAGAGCCGGGTGTGGGGCACATGCCTGTAATCCCAGTACTCTGGGGGACTGTGACAGGACGATCAGAAGTTAAGGTCCAGCCTGGCTAACTTAGTGCCTTAGTGAGACCCTGTCTTTAAAAAACAAACAAACAAACAAAAACCAGGTAGGTGATGTAGCTCAGTGCAAAGGCCTTTGGTTCAGTTCCCTGGGACAGAAGGTTGAGGAAGGGTTATTAAGCCTGCCTCTAAACTGACAATAGAAGAAACTGTTCTGGAAGCAAACTTTTGAAGGATGAATTTCTGCTGAGTAGGTTTATCAGAGTAAATGTAACAGAAAGTTTAATATTGCTAACTTTAATTTTAAAGCCCTGCTCTATTCCCTTTCACAGTTATTATTCTGTTTCATCACCACAAACTGCACTTAAGTAGGCATCATTGCAAGTGACCTCTACTTTGTCAAAGATCACAGTTTTGGAACAGAGCTTTACTCAAAACTACAACTCATCTGTCTAGCAATCATGCTCTTCGTCACAATCTTCCCATGAGAATACTTCCATGCTTGAAGAGAGATGGTGGAAATCAAAGTTTTTGAAAGAACATTTGGAAAACCTGTAACACTAAGGAGATGGCACATACCGTATGTCTCAAGGACTCCTCCACTGGGATGCCCTCACTACTGAGAATAATAAATTTAAAAACTCTTACTGATTCATTGCTATTTCCTAATTACTGATTTGTTTTGCTAGCGATGTTCTGCGGAGTAACTCGAATCTCTAAGTAGATTCATGAAGAAGTACATGAGAAGAGTGCAGGACAGGCTGCCAAGAAAACTAATATTCTAGTCTTGTCTCTGCCACTAACTACCTGTGTGAAACTCCGTTTCTTTTCAACTTTGGTTCTACGATATACCCTGCCTAATATATTAGGCGCTTAATTAATACTAGATGCGATCTGGCTCAATCTCTCATTGGCAGGGGCTTGCGCTTCCCTAAATCAAAAGCAACAAGGTCACCGCCACGCCTTTGGGCAGCCCTACGTTTTGATCCTCGCAGCTTCCTACTAGGGCAAACGTGCCAAGTCGGGGCCTAGGAACGTAGCCCAAACAGTAAAGAAGGGTTAGATAAACCAGCAATTAAAGAGCATACAGCCAGGTGAAAGACTACACGAAGATGTTTCGGGGTGGGGACCAAGATTCGGGTTAAATTAAATACCTGACATCTCCCTACCCTAAACCTAAACACACGTAAAAGGTCCCAGCTCTGGGCTCAACTACACATCGGCCCCGCCCACTTATTTGCATACGGCGCGCCCAGAGGGCACTAGGCTCCCTGCGCCTCTAGGGCCCTTTCAGCCCTAGGCGCGTCCGATCCTTCGGGCGGACCCGGGGACCCCGGGGGCTGAGCACGTGTCCACTCCCGGCTTAACGACGGAGGTGGACGAGGCGGCGACCCCACCCAGCGGCGCTGGCAGGGGGCCGGGAGGGTCCCGGGTGGTCGTCAGGGGTCTTCTTCCCAGCGCCACAGGCTGCTGAACTTCCCCGCCTCTCTCCGAGCCCCGTGGGATCGCGCTAGGACAAACTCCAACGAAACCGCGGGCGCCCCACCCCGCCCGGCCGCGCCTCGCCATGCCTCGCCTCACGCTCGACGGGAGAGGCGGGACCAATCAGCGAGCGACGTCTCCCTTCCGATTCGAGGCCCCTGACGCGCGGCTCACACCCCGAACTCTCCGGGCGCTGATTGGTTGCGTGTGCCGCCGGTCCGGCCGGGAGGCGGGGCGGGCCGAAGGCAAAGGGAGGTGGGGAGGCGGTGGCCGGCGACTCCGCGCGCCCGGCTCAGTCCCGGCCCTTCCCGCGGCGCCCGGCCTCCTTCCTTCCCTCCTCCGCTCCTTTCGTCTTCCGTGCGCGCCCCGCGCTGCGCTTGGCCGGCGTGCCTCGCGCCCTAACGGGCGTCTGGGGGCGCCAATCAGCGGGCGGCAGGGTGCCAGCCCCGGGGCTGTGCCGGCGAATCCGCGGGGCTCGCGGCCCGGGGTGGGAGGCGGGTCTACCGCGCGGCCGCGGCGGCGGAGGAACAGCTCGCCAGCCTGCAGCCCGCGAGCGCCGAGCGAGCCGCTCGGAGGTGGGTGCGCTGCGGCCGGCGGTCGAGACGGAGGGCGGAAGCGGAGGTGGGCCGGCAGGCGAGGGCGCGGCCGCGCGGGGCGGGGAGGAGCGGCGGGCGCGCGCCGGAGGGAGGAGGGGCGGCGCCCCCACCCTCTCCTCCGCGGGCGGCGGCCGGACCCCTGCTCCTCCTCCTCCCTCCACGCTCTCCCCTCGCTCAGCTCCGCGCGCGCCGAGGCCGCCGCTCGGGCTCGGGCTCGGGCCCTGGGGGGCGGGGCGGGGGCACGGCGGCCCGGAGTGTTTTCAGTTCCGCCTCCAATCGCTCATTCCCCTCTTCCTCTCCCAGCCTCCTCCAATCCCATCGGAAGAGGAAGGAACAAAAGGTCCCAGGCCCCCCGGATCTGACGGGGCGGGACCCGGCGCCTGGGTGCAGGTAAAGCCTGGGCGCCGGCGGGCCACGGGCAGGGGTGTGTTTGTGTGCAGCCGCGGTCGGGCGGCCGGCGTGTCACATGGCCACGGCGGGTGGGGGCTGGGGTGTGGCGAGGCCGGGCCGTGGGCGCGCGGGCCGGGGTCGACGCCGGGGGGGAAGCGGCTGTGCACTCCGAGTCCCCGCCCAGCTTGGCTGGCCCGCGTCCCGCGTCCCTTTCCTTGCGCGGCTTGCACAGTGGTTAGTTTGTGGTTCTGATTTTCAAAGCCGAAGGGCCAGAGCTGTTGTAAGAGTTGTTGGGAAGCCGAGTTAGGAGCGTGTGATACTTTGCTTCCACTTTTTTTGGGGGTCCTATAACCTTTGTTAACCATAATGGTCGCGAGCTCTGAATTGCTGTGTACTCACAAATACGTTCACGGCTGATAACTCTGCCCAGATCATCCTCAGCCCACTTGTGAAAGTTGCTCTGTGGGTGCAGGGTATTAGTTTTTACTTATCACAAGCCTTTAGAAGGGACGCTAGTTGATTTCTCAGTATTTCAGACTTGCTTTTTAAAAATTGCTGCTTGAATTATTTTGTTTTCTAGTAGGGCATATTGTCCTTGGGTTCACGTACTTTTGTCTGTCACTTGCCCTTAAGTGGTTATGCGTTTTCCTTGTGACCCTAAACAAACAAACAAAAAAAAAACAACAAAGGTTGATTTTGTTATTCTTTCCTTTTGACCTAAAAGCTTAGTGCTGCCGATTTGTCAGTTGGACCTTTGTATTTTAAAAACTCCAGGTAAAACCAGTTTGGAAGCAGCATTTCCCAGAAGTCTTCTCTTGTTTATTATAGTTTGGAATGACCTAATATTATGGTGTTTTAAACTTTCAAACCGACATACGTAAAACAATTGTTGGTAAAATACTCAGGCAGATTTCCTTGGAATATCTTTTCAAAATGATTCCCAGAAATATGTATTAATTTCCGGAATTCGTGTTCATTTTTTGTCAAAATTTTATATGAATTAAACCTGTACCACTGATAGGAAGGATATTTTCCTTAAGGCTAATATATAGATAAACTTGCTGTTACGCTGAAAATTTTTCAGCTAGTTTACTTTTGATCCCTTTTGCAAAGTTTCCCTCTTACAGAGAAGTGTTAAGTCAGATAGTTAAATGAAACTTAAACAGTTATGGTGCATGAGTTAGTGAAGCAAATGTAATGCAGAGATGAGAGAAATTTAAAATGAATTTCATAAATGTGTCATTGTTTGAGGGTCGTTTCATTTGCCTTAAAAAAAAATAACCATACAAGATATCTACCAGAAATGTCAGATAGCAGATGTTTGTATTAAATTCAGAAAGTAACACAGATTTTAAAGTTCCTTAGTTTTTTTCTGTAAATTTAGCTACGATATAGTAAATACAAATGGTTCTTGTCTATGGGCATTTCTAAGGTGAGTGCCCACTTAAAGTCTCTCGATGTTAACATCTTGAATTTAAGGGAGCTTATTGGCCTGGTTTAATTAATGTGATTGGAAACAAATTGCTTTTTGAGCTTGGGTTTTATACTGTGTAACTACACCTAAAGTGATGTGTTCACAGTGTAGATGTTCAACAGTTTGGTTTTTCAAAGTTGTGTCCTACCTCATCCTAAAACTCCACACAATCTGTAAGGTTTGTGAAATAATTGTCATGTAAGAAACTCTGCAGGGTAATTTCCTGTTGTTTGTGACTTGTCAGACAAGGTTATGTATTTTAACTCATACGTAGAAATACTATGGATGGTTTTGTGTATTTCATCTGTTCTCTTTGGTAGGAACAAAAGTTGTTTCTACTTAAAGGGAGCAAGATGTCTCCTTTTATTTTCATATTGTAAATATTAGAATAATGTTTCCATAATATTAATTTACACTGGGGAAATATGCAAGTGGAAGAAAACACACTCAGTTTAGCTGCTTAAACCGCTGGTCAAAGACTTTTTGAACTTTTATACCTTGCAAATACTGTATTGTATACTGTATTGTGAGTTTTGACTTTTTGGTCAAAAAGTTTGCCTTATTGTTTGGGTTTGATTCTGTTGGGTTTGCTTTAGGGGTCTCTAAAGGCCTTGTTTCCTAGCAGCTTTTTTATACAGGTGTTTTGTAGTGCATATAAAAGCTGTATTTAGTGCAGTCTGGCGCATGGAGGTTTATTCAATTCTTGGGACAAGCAGCATTTTTAGAGGGTGGAGAGGGGCATGTCTTTTTAGATTTTTTTTTTTTTTTTTTTGGTCTTTTGAGGGGAGTAGAAAAGCCATTTTTAGGCCTCTATTTTCCATAAGAGGAAAGGTGTTTTCCACCAGTATTGCAAAGGTACGTCAGAAAATGTGAAATGTAAAAAATTAAAACCAGTTCAGGAGACGTTATGCATTTATTCAACAAATGATTAGAACTTATTGGACTGGTAGCATTTATTTATTTATTCCATGAACAACTTTCTCTTTGTGTCAGGCCTTGGACTAGGCAATAAAGATTTTAACAGTAAACAAGTACACTGCTGTTCCTGAAAGGGATTAAGAAAGTGGAAACCCATCATGTCCCCTGCCCAGGCCTCAGTACTTAGAGAAGAAAATTTTATTACATTAGTGTACAAATTGATGGAGCACATAATACATTCATTACGGAGACAGTTTTTAGAATATACTTGCATTTTTTTTTTCCTATCAAATATTCAGGACAGCACTAGGAAAGATGGTGAAGTGTTAACTCAGAATGCCAGGGGGAACAATCAGTATGTTGAGGGGGACCTCAAACCATTTTTGCAGAATCTATACAGCTGAAGATATGGCCAGTCTTGCAGAAACATGTTTGTTGCTGAACAGATTGAAAGCTAATCTTAATTTGGCCTCAATTTGATTAACCATTTCCCCTTAGTTACAGAAAGTGGTTAAGGAAAGAAAGCTAACTTGAATCAGCCACATTCCAGGGAAATGATCAAGAAAAATATGAAAAATTATTAAACCAAGAATAAAGATTGGGTAGCGATCTCATGTATAGTAGGATGGCCTTGGATTTTGGATTCAGAGAGTCCTATGCTAATATATGGTTTTTCAGTTGTGATACTGGATAAATTACTTCCTGAGTCTTGGTTTTCTGACTGGAAATGGAGGTAATAACCCCTACCTCTTAATGTTGTTATTAAGATTAAATAATTTTTAAAGTACCTAGACCAGTACTTGAGACAACAGTTCTCCTGAATAATCTCTTCTCTTGCTCTTTTCTGGTTGCAGGTTTTAGTTATTTGGGTTCTTTCTAATCCAAATGATTTGCCTACAGCCCTACGCTATTATCCTTGACCCATTATAAAATGCATTTGAGAAGGCACTAAGCAACAAAGGTCTGAGGCTGCCTAATTGTCCAAGTCTGTATTTTAAAGCAGTGATGGTGAACCTTCAAGAGCCCAAACTGCAACCCCAAACCCACTTATTTATCACAAAGTGCCAACATTGCAATTACACCTGAATACTGAGGTTTTAGTTTAGAAAAAACAACTCATAAATTAACATCTTTTGTTTTAAAAGAAAAATAGCATTCTTGCCATAGGTTCTCCACTACTGCCTTAAAGCATAGGAGAGCCTTTCAGATCCTTGGCCAGAACCTGTTGTCATTTACTTAAATGTTTCCAACAAGCAACATTACCTGGTTTCTAAACTCAGAAGATTCGAAACAAGTAGATTGTGAGTAATGTGAGAGAGGTTTAGCAGGGGTATGGTGGGGAGTAGATGGGAGGATGGAGTTCTGTTGGCTTACTCTCTGTCGTAAGAAAAAACTGATAACAGCTTGGTGAGGGTAATAGAGATAATCTACAAGACACAAAAACAAATACTCAAAGCTTGACTAGCATGTCTGGGGCCATTCAGTGCAGGACCAGATCTGAAAGCCTAGTAATGAGTGTTCATCAATTAGCTTAAATCATGTTTGGGAACATCTTTTTAAGAGTGCAGTAATCTACATAATATACTTTAGATTGTTATTCAGGGTGACTAACAAATGTTCTTAAAGGGATAGAGCTTTGTGCTATAGCAAAAGACTTATTTCAGGCAAGATCCCAGTACCTACTGTGACTAAGATGTTTCACATGACTCCAGACTGAAGAGCCTTTATGCTTACCAGTAGTAAAGACTGGTCACTTCAGTGGTACAGCATCCCGTAAGTCATTTTTGTCAGTCTACAGAAGTGCCATGTGAAACTTTATACTTAGCCTTTGAGATGAGTATGCTAGAGATTTCTAGGACACAGCAAATGTGGAAAGTTGGCTTGTCTCTGTGTTGAGGGTTTCTTGCCTTTTCTGTGTGACTTCTCTGTACTTGCTTTGATGCTTCAGTGATTTTTTTTTTTTTTTTGATCCTTCTGACTTCAGGGTTACTTTTCTAAATAGTCTGCTCCGTTAAATAATTGTGTGAGGCCTTGTAATAGATAGCATTGGCTTTTTAAAACAATTTTAGCAGCAGTACAAAATGATCCACCCATTTTTCATTTAAAAATGCACAGGATCTTATTGCTTATCACTGATCAATTTCGATTGTTATAAATTTGATACATTTAGTTGGGAATTTCAATGCCAATTCTAGATTTACATCTTAAAGATAGCTCTCAGCTTTAATTCAGGAGTTTTATGTAGGGAAGATACAATTTTGTCAAGCCAGGTGGATTTAGACTCTGCTTCTAGTTTGGACAGATAGCTTAGAAATACAAGAGTAATTCTGTAATGTACCTACTTGCCTCACACTTTGTAGAGTGTGAGTGATTCTTCCGTAGCTCAGCAGGTTTTGCTTAGTTGTAACTGAGCCACCCTATTAGGATAGGCACTTGGTAATTTAGATATGTTTTGTGTTTGTGCTCTTAAGAAAACAAAATTTAAACCAGGTGTGGTGGCACACACTTATAATCCCACCTGAAGAGGCTGAGGCAGGAGGATCACCATGAATTTGAGGGCAGTCTGAACTACAAAGCAAAGGAGGCTGTCTCAGAAAACCCCCCAAAAAGAAATCATAGTGATTCATTCTCATTTGAATTTGTGAGTTACTATGAAATTGTTCCTACCTCTTAAAAATGTGTAATTTTTCAAAATCTGGGAATATATTGGTCTTATAGCTGTAATGCAGTGGAAAGTGAGTGCAGACTTCTTTCTAGTTTGGCTTCTGAAAACCTGCATTTCTTTGAATAATCTACAGTGCTCAACCTCCTTTTTTGGGAGAAAGGGTACTTTTAGGTTTAATGTGTTCCATTAGTAAGGAAGAATAATCTTGAGTGAATCCCTGGAAGTCCATTTGTTCATCATCTTAGTCTCTTTAAGTCAAAACTCCTGATCTCAGAAGTTAACATAGTCTGTGATCTTTTTACCACGTGTTTAAAAGTGAACTGCCATAAAGAAAGATAAACTTGAAACTTGTGGAGAATAGATGCACCTTGAGACCATAGTGTTAAGTGAAATAAAACAGACGCATAAGCTTAAAAATCACATGGTTTTTCTTACACAAGAAACCTGTATTATAAATAAAGAGCAAAATTAAAGATATTAGGAAGTAGGGAGATAGATCTTAGATGGGAAGGGGAATCAAGATGGAGGGAAGAGGGAAGGAAAGGAAGAAAAGGGGATGAAAAAAGGAATTAAGATGTTTTATGTACATATACCATCTCCACCCAAGGAATGTAATCATTATGTACTGCAAATGTGCTAGTAAAAACATTTTTAAAATGAACTGCATTTTCATATGCTGCTTCAGGTATTTCCAGAATTTCCATGAAGTGATGATAGTAATGTCTTGTAAATGTTAAGAAAATATTCCATCTGAATCATATGTTTTATTTGAAGATGTAGGGTGATGAATCTAAATATGCAGAGTTTACTGCATCAGTCCCTTATAAATGGTGACTTGAATGAACTATAAGAACTTTTTGTTGATCAGAGAAATGCTTTACTTTATCTGAGGCAGTGAATGCATATTTTCTGTTTAGAACAGCTTCTTAAATCCTTTTCACACAGGTGGTTGGGTTGTAATAATGTTAGCTGGTCAGTTAAGCTTTTTTCTAAAAATGTTTTGTTATCAGAAGGGTCCAGCTTTGATCTGAGGTTTGTGCATTGCCCATTTCTGCTGTAAAACACTGTTTTTCACACTTCGAACACACATACCTGTGCATATAGTAGCAACAAGAAAAACCTTAAAAAGAGAATAAATGTTATGCGGAATTTGTAAGACGTACAAATATGAAAAGTAAAGCCTTTTTTTAGGGGGCAGACAGCTGGGGAAGCCCTGCCTGATCAATTTTCCTCTCACTCTAGTTCCCAGAAAGCCTTTGAGGTACACTGCTGGGGAGCAACAAGCATGTCTCAGAGAAGTCTATACTGATCTAAAGGAGAGTTGCCAGCCATGCATAGTTTAGTATTTGAAATGTACCCACTGCGAATGAGGATCTAGATGTTAAATTTTATTTAGTTTCAATTAATTTTAATCTGAATTTAGATAGCCATATGTGGCTAATAGCTGCTGTATTGGACGACACAGATAACGAACATTTCCATGATTTTTTTTTTTAATTTGAGAATGGGTCTCGGTATGTAGTTCAGGCTGACCTAAACTCACTGTGTAGCCCAGCCTAACATTGAACTCTCGCAGTCCTCCTGCCTCAACCTCCCAGGTGCTGGGATTACGGGTGTCCGCCATCACAGGAACATTTCCACGATTGTAGAGAAAATTTGATGACTCTGTGACTCCAAATTTGGTTAATTGAATTTTTACAGCATGAGGACCCTACCCACATAATTTGTTTTTTTTTCTTTTTTTCCTACCCACGTAATTTGATGTGGGTGCTAGGTGCTACTTCAAGAGAGGCAAGAAAATTCAAAAGGCGATTGGAATGTTTAATACTCCTCTGATTTGAGGCTGGACCTGTATAGTCTTGTGATGGGTCTTACAATCTGGGAATGATAAAACAGTATGTAAGTTGTATGTTTATGAGCTGATTATAGACCTCAGGATTCCACACAGCTAATTAAAGGTGAAAGGAGTATATACAACTAGAGGATAGAACAGGTAGTGTCTTTTCTCGTTACTCATCATGCACCACAGGGCCAGCTTAGGTTTCCATTCGGCAGTGTCTTTCCTTACTGGCTTACAACTTTCAAAACAACATAGAATTGAAGAATCTGTTTTTTAAAAAGTTGGGTTTTATATATTTTGATATTTTACTGCTTCCAGTTGTTCTGGTTACTGGTGGTTTCTTTGGCTAACACAGTTGTGAACTTCCAGGTCGTCAGTGGTGCTGCTTTTTTCTCTGCTTTGAGTAGAGAAACAATACAAGACTGATTTTATGCTATTTCCAGTGGGACTATAGGGGTCCTATGAGGCATCACCATCATATTTGAATATTTTATGTTGTAATATTTAATTTTCCTTTTGAGGTAAAAATTCATGTAGGTATAGGGAGAATATTTTATATTTTTCTGCAATTTGAAGATATTTGAGAAGTTTCTTTTCCCTCCACACCTTTTAAAAGAGCAATCTGTATTTAGTTGCTTCCTCTGTTTTCAACTTCAGCTTTCAGATTTTTCCAATTTTTTTTCATATTCCCCTTCCCACTGCCCTTCCAGATGCAATGCTAAGTTTAGCAGTCTTGTCAGTGATCATACTACTTTCATTAGTGTTTGCCATTGTTGGCTCATTTCCTTCATCTGAATTTCTTAAAGTCATACAGAAGTTGGAACAGACACAGATTACAAGCAACCATATAGAAATGTTGATTAAGATACATGACAAGTTTTTGCTTATGTACATAGTTGAGAGATAGAAATAAGAGTTTTATGCACCTGCCCATCCAGGTACTATGAAAAAATTCAGTCCATGGTAATAAAAAGCTGGCCTTGGGAGTTTACTGGAGATAGGATCTAGTAGCTGGGGATAAGGTGGTAATACCATTCAAGGAAAGGAGACAGAACTCTGGGGATTGCATTTTAAAAATTAGAAACTTTTTTGGTATCTTTGAAACATCTGCCTCTGGGAAAAAAACCTCAAGCATCTCTACAGTGGAACTAGAAAATAACTGCTAGGTTTTGGGTAGATTTAAAATTAAGAAGATGAGACAGAATAAAATAAAAAAATACAAATCTACAGCTGGGTGTGGAATGGTGAATTTCTGTGTGAGGTTATTTGTTATTGTAATTTGAAATTCTAAGGATATGAAGTGAAAAGTCTCTGCCAGTCTGAGCTTTGCCATCCATTTGCAAGTAGTGTTACTAGGTTTTTATGTATTTTTCATATGTAAGCAACTTTTTGTTATTACCTTTTTAGTATAAGTGGTCATATATTTTACTTAAAAGTATATGTCAGTATATAATGAGTGTCTTTTTTGGGGGGGGGTTGTGTAATATTTTGTCTTTATATATTTTGCCAGAACTGTGTTGGTGTACATTTAGGTTATTTCCAGGCTTGTGGTATTAAAAACAGTGTTGCAGCAAATAACCTTATATATCATTTTCTGACTGTGTAGGTATGTCTCTTATAAGAGTAGGTCAAAGAATATCCTTAATTATAGTTTATTTTAGAGAATGTACTTCATTCATTTTTTGAGTAGATAATATTCATTTTTTGCATGCATGTAGTACAAAATTCAAAGGAAACAAAATAGAAAACTGAATTCTCTCCCGCCTCTGCCTGCACTCCTGCTTTCCGAAAGTGTAACCATTGTTACTAGCTTTTTGTATATTCTATAGCTGCTCTGTCCAGTATGATGGTCACTAGCCACATGTGGCTATTGAACACTTGAAATGTAACTAGTCTGAACTGATATGGGTGGCATGTATAAAATACACACTAGATTTCTAACAGTACAAAAAGTAGAATGTAGAAATCTCATTAATATTTTAATACAGATTGCATAGTGAAATGATATTTTAGCTATATTGGGTTACATTTATTAAATTATTAATTTTGTCTTTTTGTTATGAACTGAATGTCTCTCCTCAAAAATTCATATGTTGAAATCCAAACTCCCAGTACTATGGAATATTAGAAAATGTGGCATTTGGGAGGTAATTAGAGCCTGAATGTAGAGGCCTCATGAGTGGGGTTAGAACCCTTTAAAAGAGACCCTGTGGGGCTCTCTGGCCCTCCCTCCTGTCTGTGAAGATAGGATAAAAAAGCAACAGTCTTTACCTGGATGAAGGCCCTCACCAGAACCCACTTACATGTCCTTGTCTAGGACATTTAGCCTTCAGAATTGCGAGAAATAAATTTCTGTTATTTTGAAGCCACTCAGTGTATGGCAATTTGTTGTAGCAGCCTGAACTAAGTAAGGCATATCTGTTTTTAACTTTTTAATGTGATTAATAGAAAATATACAATTACATATATGGTTAGCATCCATTCTTGTTGGGTATACCCCTGGCCTAATTCCATGCATATATAAATAAGACAAACCAATTATCATCTTACTTGGGCAGAACATGTTTTCATTTGCATTGTAATCTGTGGGATCAGACCTATCTTCCTAAGATGTTTGTAAACAGAGAGGTACCAGGCTATACATACTACTCCATCTATTTATTGTTTTTTTTTCCCATGTGTTTATCATTATCATCACTGTGGGTCGTATCAGTGAAAATGATGCTTCTATTGATTTTTACAATGTTTGCTCACTTTGGAGAGAAGCCTAGCATTATTCATGGTTCTGCATTTTTGATCCTGCTCCAGTTTGTACTGGCTGCCTCTCCCTCTGGTACAGAACAGTCATGCTGGGATTCCCTTTCACTCTCATGCTATAGAGTTCCTTCGTTTTTCTTTTTTGTCAGACCTCCTATTCTTGTTTTAATCTTTCCTTTTGATGAAACATATCCTTCAGGACCTTCTTTTAGAGAGGATGTGGGTCTAAATATTTGGAGATGTCACATGTCTGAAAATGCCTTTATTTGATGCTAGCTGGGTAATAGAATTTAGGTTGGAAGTAATATTTTTTTCAGAATTATGAACACATTGCTATGTTGACTGCATTTTTAATTTTACCCTTGAGAAAACCAAAGCCATTCTGAATCACTTCTTTGTGATCTGTTTTTTCCCCTCCCTGGACACCTTAGGCTCACTCTTTGTGCTCAGCATTCTAAGGTTTCATTGTCACCAGCCTTGATGTAGGTAGGGTTCCATTCATTGTATTGGGTCTTAATGTGCCCTATCATTTGAAAACTCTGTTCATTTCTGGTATTTCTCTTGTTTTTTTGTGGCCCTCCTACTTGCCATTATCTCTGTCTTTTTGGAACTTCTTTTTGGATATTGGACCTCCAGAACTGGTCCTCCAATTTTCTTCATCTTCCTCTATTTCCATCTTTTTTATTTTCTGGGAGATTTCCTCTACTTTGTCTTCCACACCCCCTCCCTACCCGCAATGGGGATTGAGCTCAGGGCCTTGCTCTTGCTAGGCAAGCACTCTGCCACTTGAACTAAATCCCCAACCCGGCCTTCCAGCCCTTTTATTGCTTTTTTTTTCTCTTTTTACCTATTTCTCTTATGAGCTATCAAGTTTTCCAAGCTTTCTTGTTCTATTATTCTTTACTGTTCTCTCCTACAACATGCTGCTCTTGCTTCATTGTTGTTATATCTTCTTTTATTGTCCTAGCTGTTTTGATGGCTAAAAAATATTTTCCCCTCTGTGTAGTCTGTTTTCTTGAAGCTGCATTTTTGTTTCTGTGTGCTATTTTTCCTTAGATAATCAAAGTAATCCTGGACTGAATTAGGAGTCTAAAAAGCTAGAATATGGGTGGGGCTTATCTCCTTTTAGTTTAACTGTACAGGGATCTGAGTGAGCTATTTATAAATGTTAATGCCTGTATGTCTTCTGGATTAGTTACGAACTAACCAGTAGTATTTGGGAGCCAGACCTCAGTGGAAGATTGGTTTGGGGAATCTGCATTAGGACACAGTGTACTTGTATTTATTTACTGTTCTCATTCCTAATGATAGTGAGACCATCTCCCAGTCCAGGGATACTGTTTTACCCTCTGTCAGGAATAAACATTAAAGCAGAGGGGCAGTTTCTCAGAAAAGAGGGAGAGAGCTACCAAAGGAGCCTCCCCTACCAACTAATTCCTTCTCAGATAGCTCTCCTGACCCTGCCTGGCTCCTACTTTCTGACTCTCAGGTCCTGTTATAACAGGTGTTGTCAGTTAAAATCTTTTGAGGAGTCTGTTAACCAGGTTTCAGCTTTCCCTATGGCTAGCCTGGAGTTAGTATTCCGATTTGTTCACAGTTAATATTCATCCATTTCTAGCTACCAGTATGTAGCTTCTGCTTTTTTCCTTACCACCTGCATCCTAGGATATTCTTTTCTTTTTTAATTCCTTTATTATGGGCTTTTGTTTTGTTTGAGATGGAATCTTGCTATGTTGTCCAGGCTAGTCTTGAACTTACGGGCTCAAGTGACTCTGCTGCCTCAGCCTGCTGAGTGCCTGGGACTATAGGCATGTGCCACTATGCCTGCTCCTTTATTATGGTTTTTATCTATTATTTTTGCGGTCGTATTTTAAAATTTATTTTTTATTATAATTTTTTATTTGGGCTTGAATCTGGGGCCTTTGGCCTGAGCTACAGCCTCAGACCTTTATTTTTTCTATTTTAAGGCAGGGTCTTGCCGAGTTGCCCAGGCTGAGGTTAAATTTGCAGTCCTCCTGCCTCAGCCTCTGTCTCCCACATCTGGGATTGCAAGGCTTATGCCACCATGCTTGGCTCTGCTATGTTTTTTTTTTTTTTTAATAGGATGCTGTCATCCCCTGCAGCCCACTGATGAGTTCAAGCTTACCATTGAAACAGTTTTCAGAGTAACCCTCTGAAGAATTTAAATAAAATGTATGACACCAAGTGAATGAGGATGAAGGAGTGGAAGTAAAAATTTGATCATTGTAAGACAGAGGTAGAGAAGGAGCAAAGAAAGTTCATAGAGATTGGAAAACACAAAATAAGATGGTGGAAAATAAGTTTAAATATTTCCATAAACTCAAGATATAATTTTGTTTTGTTTTGCGACAGGGTCTCACTTTGTAGTTCATTCTAGCTTTGAAATGTAGCCCAAGCTGGCCTCCAGCTTGTGGCAATCCTCCTGTCTCAGCCTCCTGAGTGCTGGGATTAAAGGCGTGCACCACCATTCTCTGCTCAATATATAATTTTTAGATTAAATTTACTGGTTGAAGAATAGAAATTTTAAAAAATTTGACTAAATGTTTTTTATTAATATAGGTGGGGTGTCCATTACTCAAATGCTTGTGACCAGTAGTGTATTTGATTTTTTTATGGGGTTTGAAATATTCACATATACATAATATGCAGATGGGACCAAAGTCTGAATAGAAATTCATTTATGTTTCATATACATCTTATACACATATCTGAAGGTAATTTTATACAGTATTTTCAGCACACTTGTGTTTTTACTGTGACCTGATACATGAGGTCAGGTGTGGAATTCTGCATTTGTGGTATCATGTTGGTGCTCAAAAAGTTTAAGATTTTGGAGTATTGTGTTTTCATTTTAGGGAAGCTCAGTCTGTAGAGATACTCCTTGAAATACGAGCTCAGGGTAAAAGCCCTGATTCAGTCACCAGTGTTACACCAAAAAAAAAAGTGTGATGACATAATTTAAAAGTAATGGAAAAAGATAAGTAGGCATAATCTGTGAGGCAAAATTGACAGAATTATAAAGATTAATAAGCAAATCTATAATCGTGGCAGGAAATATTAACACATTTCAGTAGCTTAAGAAAAGGTAGATTAAAGAAATTACAAGGGGACTGGGAGTTGTAGCTCAGAGGCTCTGGATTCAATCCCTACTCCCCCCCCCCCAGAACAAATTACAAGGTAGACTGGATTGGAGGGTATAATTAGCAAGCACCCCATAATCACTGGAGATAGATTCTTTTCAAGTACTCATGGAATTTTGCAAAAATTGATTATGTGTTAGACATCAAAGCAAGTGCTGACAAATTATATGCCTTACAAATCACATCCTTGGACTGAAGTGCAATTAAGTTAGTAACCTAACAGGAAGATAGTAACAATCATCCCCAAATCTATAGCTGTATAGTAAAATACATATTTTTAAGTTTATGGGAAGAGGAGCAACTCAATGAAAATTAGAAAATGTTTAGATTAGAATGATCAGAGTACTACCTGTCAAAACTGGCATAGGCCTGGGAATTTTGCTCAGTAAAGTGCTTGCCTAGCATATACAAGGCCCTGGGTTTGATCTCCAGAACTTGGCGGGAGGGCACACTAGGATATAATGCTTTTGCTTATGTAAGAAACTTAGTTCCTTAAATATTTGATGGTAAATAACTGAAAAGCAATGAACCATCTATTGAGTTAGAAAAAGTATAGAATGCAATGTTGGAAACGGGAGGAAATAAAGTTAGAGCGATTAATTTAAAAAAGCAAATGATATGTCAGTTAAACCAAAGGTACTAATTTGAGACGACTTAAGTTTGCCAAGATTGATAGAGAAAAAGAAAGTACAAATATATTAGAATGGGAAAGAGATTATAGCTGCAGATAAATTGAGATTTTTTTTTTTTAAATAGTGCGAATAGCTTTATTTCTTTAAATTTGGAGACAGGTAAAGCGGATGATACCTAGCAAAACAAATGACCAAAATTGGCGTGATAATTAGAAACCTGACTATGTGTGATTTAAGAGCTTAAATTTCTACTTAGAAATCTATGTACATCAAAGTACAATTAAAAATCCCCAAACAAAACACCAAGTGAATATCCAGCATGGGCAGATACTAGCAAATGTGAAGAATTAGTCATTCCAATCCTACACAACATGTTAAGAAAATAATAGGAAAAAAAATCATTTTGCAAGGCTACCATAATCTTGGTATTCTACCCAGAAGGTATGAGAAATGGCATGTAAAGGTCACATCTCACTAATGAACATGGCAGTAAAAATTGTAGGTAAAACGTTACTAGCATTAACTCAAACTAAAGGTACCATGATTAATTAGTGGTTGTCTCAGGAATGTAGGGGTGATTAAATATTAGAAAACTTGTAAATGAAATTCATCACATTAACACATTAGAGGAGGAAAAAACCATGATAATCTTGATGGATGATGGGGGAAAAAGCATATGGTAGAATTCAGTACTTGTTCATCACAAAAATTCTTTGAAAACTAGGAATAGAAGATAATTTATTAAAGGGTGTAAATTGAAAAAAAAAGATTGCATATGATGTAATTCCACTTACAAGTTTCTAGAACAGGCAAAATCAATACTTGGTGTTATCAAATCAGTCAGTAGTTGCATGGAATGGAGCTGTAGGATTGACTGGAAAAAGACATAAGGGAACCTTCTGGGATGATAGAAACACTGTTTTAAATGGAATAGGGGTTATATAGATATAAAATTTGTCAAGATTCATCAAACTGCATACTTCTGTGCAATTTATTGTAAGTTATACCGCAATAAAATTAAAAAATTAATGTATGAAACTCAATACATTTGTGTACCAGCAACAAACTAATATCATTTCAAATGGCAACACAAACTGTAAAATACATAGGAGAAAACTAACACGTGGGACCTTAGTGGAGAAAAATTTAATATACATGTAATTCAAATTACGTGTAAGGAGAGATGCATCAAGACACAAAGTCAGCATTAAAAAATTGAGCCAGACATAGTGACACCTCTAATCCCAGCACTTGGGAGGCTGAGGATTGTGAGTTTTGAGGCCAGTCTGGGTTACATAGTGAGACCTTGTCTCAACAAAATAAAACAAAAACAGAAAAGCTAGGTGTGGTGATCCATGGCTGTATCCCAGCACTCTGGGAAGCTGAGACAGGAGTATGCTAAGTTCAATCCTAGCCCGGGCAACTTAGTGACTTAGTGAGTCCCTGTCTTAAAATAAATTTTGAATCACTCTGGGAGGTGTAACTCAGGGTAAAGGCCCTGGGTTCAATCCCCTGGGTTCAATCTCCCAGTATCACAAAACAAGCAAATAAAAAATACTAAAAACCTAGGAATCCACCTTCGGAGGTGAAAGACCTCTACAATGAAAATTGCAGAATAGTGTAGAAAGATACTGAAGAAGACATTACAAAATGAGAAGCTCTCCCCTTTTCATGGATGGGCAAATAGTATTTTAATGAGATATTATGGAAAGTAATCTACACATTCAATGTGATATCTGTTGAAATATCAAGAACATTCTTTGCAGGACTAGAAAAAAAAGTACTAAAATTCATGTGGACACAAAAGAGACCAAGCATGGCCAAAGCAGTCTCGAGTGAAAAGCAATGCTGGAGGCATTGTGATCTCTGATTTCAACATATACTGGGAAGCTGTAGTAACAAAAAACAACATGGTATTGGCACAAAAACAGACCGGTGTAATAGAACACAACACAGGGAAAGCAACCCACACACCTCTAGCCATTACATTTGACGAAAGGGCTGAAAGCATGGAGAAAAGACAGTTTCTTTAACAAATGATATTGGAAAAACTTGATAGCCACATGGAGAAGATTGAAACTACATCTCTTGTCTCCAACCCTGTACTAACAACCAAATACATGTGAGACCAGAAACTTCGAAAGTGCTAAGAGAAAATAGGAAAAACGGTTGACGCCATAGGCGTGGGTAAAGACATCATCATTAGGACTCCAGTAGCACAGTGAACTACAAGAATCAACAAATGGGATTTTACCAATTTGAGAAGCTTCTGCACAGCAGAGGAAACATGGGAGAAAAATCTTTGCTAGTTATTCTTCTGACAGAGACTTAATATATAGAATATATACTTGAAAAACCAAGAAAATCAAATGGGCCAATCAATAAATGGGCAAATGAATTAAACAGAGACGTCTCAAAAGAGGTGCAAGTGCAAAAGTCCAATTAAGTATATTTAAAAAAGTCCAACATCTTTAACCATTAGATAAATGTAAATCAAAACTGCTTTGAAATTCTGTTTCACCCAGTCAGAATGACTATCATCAAGACTACCCCCCCCCCCCCGCAAAATGCTGGTGAGAATGAGGGGGAACAAGGAATCCTTCTGCCCTTCTAGTGTGAGTGTAAATTAGTAAAGCCACTATGGAAATCAGTATGAAGGTTCCTCAAAAACTGAAAGAACTACCATATGCCCCATCTATATAATTGAAGGAATTAAAGTCATCATACTATAGATATCTGCATAACCATGTTTATTGTGACACAATTCACAGTCAAGCCATGGAACTAGCCTAGGTTCCCATCCACAGATGAACGGATAATTATTCAGCCATAAAGAACAAATTTATGTCATTTGCAGGAAAATGGATGGAACTGGAGAAAATCATGTTAAACAAAGTAAGCCAGACTCAAAGATAGGTATTACATGTTTTCCCTAATCTGTGGAATCTAAAAAAGAAGAAAGTAGAAGGCAGACTAGATAAGAGGAAAGGAATAAGTGGTGGTGGTGTTATAAAGAAGGATATTTGTTATATTGGGAAAGGGAAGAAAATATCCAAATGGGAGGGGGAGCAAGGGAGGGGGGAAGGAACAGAGGGACAAGAGAAATAGGAAATGGAAGGAAAAAATGGAAACGAAGCTTTTGTAATTGGGGGGAATGACGGGAGGGGAATGGGAAAAAAAGAAGCAACAAGATATATCATGTACAGGTACAAATCCCCTATGATGAATGTTACCACTATGTACATCTAAAATGTACCATTAAAATTAAGAAGGATAATTGGAAAGATGGAAAGAAAGTTAAATTTTCACATTATTGATGATATTGACAATTTGTTGAGGTAAAATGTTCTCTGTGCTTCATTAAATGAAATGGCAGGTTACAATTAGTATACTGTCACTGCCAATTTTTTATTTGAAAATAGATTTACATATAGAGAGATCATGGAATCATCTAGCCTAGTGTTTGTTTCACTAAATCTGTCTCTGGGAGTGAGATGCTGAGCACATTTGTTTTGTCTAAGAATATTTTCTGATTTATGCTATATAAAATGTTTCTAAGTGGAAGAGTTGCTTCAAGTATGTGAAGTGCTGAATGTTAGTTTGATTGTAGTAGTAATTTCATGATGTATAAATACTTCAAAATCCTGTTGAACACTTTAAATGACTTTGCAGTTATACTAAAAAATGAGAGTTGTTTGTGTTTATTGGAATACACAGTATCATAGAGATGCTAATTTTCCTCACTTAAAATTGTCATTCCATTAAAATTCCAGCAAGTGAAAGCGAATTCATTTTGTCAGATACTAGGGCATAGTATATACATTTAGTGGTTAAGATGGGATGGTATTTACCTCAGATAAGGACTACTGGAAGAAAATGAAAGAGTTCAGAAACACAAGTAGCAGCATAAATTGATACGAAAAAGTTTTTGAGCATTGTGCTGGTGTACTTGGTTATCTCTTTGTTGGGGTGTTGGGTAGTACATGTATAAAAATAAATTCTAACTAAATTAATAACTAAAGGTGAAAAACAAAACAGACTCGCTTAGCAGATTAAAGCACATGGAAAGATTTTGAAGAAATATATTTAAAAGGTGCAGATTTAAAATGATAAATTTGAACACACTAAAGTGAATTACTGAAGTATAAGAAAGGCCATCAAAAGTTACTTGCTGAATAAAGATATATATAATGTGTAAGTGACAAAAGATTAGTACCCAAAGTATGTAAATAATGTAGATTAAGGAAAAGGGTGACGAATGTGAATAGGCAGTTTGCAGGACTATCATCCTGAAAAGCAAGTAACTGAAAATTGACTCCTTTAGTAATCTAGGAACTAATTGCAAATATCAGCAATTCCTCTGTATTAAGCCCATCCTATTGGCCAAAAATAGGGCTACCAGAATTTATTTTTATAGAGACCTCACATATATAGAAATAAATTCTAAGTAAATTAGATAATTAAAGGTGAAAAGCAAAATGGACTGGTTTAGCAGATAAAATTTATTTCTCCTCTTTGGTGTACGTCCTAGAACTGTGGCTTTCTTAACGCTGTTTTTGATAGACTTAGTAGAAAACATATTTAACATGTGGCAAAAACTGAACCAAAGTCTTTTCTTTTTTGTTCTTTTTAACAGGTATGTTTCAGAATGCACTACATTGATGGAACTGCTCTCTGATGAGTCATGACCCTCAGTTTTCGGAAATAGAGTATAACATTGGGAAATGTCTCTGTTAAGAGGGGATTTGTACATTAGGTTGTAGTGTAAAATTTATTTCTCCCTAAGGGGTTCTTTTGCTTAGAAAGTTTGCAGGTTTCTTCACTAAAATAGCCTTTACATAGTTTAAAAAAAAAAAAGCCAGACTATTGAGTCCAACTTGTAAGAGTAGAAAACTGGAAATTAAATACGGAGTCATCAAGAGAAGAATGGACAGTGAGCTGTCCTAGGATCATACAATGGAATGTTGTATGTCAGCTAAAATGAGTGAACCAGGATTTAGGATTATATATAAGCATGGATAGTTACACAGGGTAAAGAAAGCAAATTGACATGAACAGTGTTAAATATTCATACAAGTTTATAACAGAACTATTATTTGGTTATAGTATGAAGGACATTAAGTGACCATGGTGAAAACTTACGATGATGGGTATCTCTGAGAAGCAAATGAGAGGGAAATTGGTCATCAAGTATACATAGGGACTTTAGCTGTATGTATCATGCAGCTTCTTCTTACATCTGATCAAATTCTGGCAGTTTGTGATAGCTGGATGGAAGGACAAGGATGTTCAGTATAGTTTTTTTTGTTTGTATGATTGGTATACTTAATATTAGAATCTAGAGCCTTGAGCATGCTGAACATGGGCTATACCACTAGCCCCTCCTTTTTTATTTAAAAAAAATCACTTTCACAGTAAAAAAAGCCAAGATACCTGGAGGAATAAATTTAACAAGAAGCATAAGACTTTAATAGTGAAAATTATACAGCTTTTTGGTGGATATCAAGTCCAAAATAAATATTACATTTTCGTAATAGGAACATTTGATGTCACAAATAGGTTCTACAGAAATTAATATAGATTCATTGCACTTCAAATCAAAGTCCTGGGAGGTTAGTGTGGAACTTGTCATGCTACACTTAAAATAACCAGCCATAAAAAATTTGAAAAATGAGATGGGTAGGGCCTCACCCTGGCAAATATCAAAAACTAGAAAACAGTAGTAATTAATATTCTGCCATATTGGTGTTAAGTTTGAAAAAATGTATCATTGAACAGAATAGCCCACAATCAGACTTTTATTTAATAGGGATTCAATATGTGACAGGAGCAGTGTTACAAATTACTACAATATGAAGTTTAATAAACAGTTCTGATAAGATAGGCTGTCCTTATGGTAGATGATTAGATTACTATCTACCCCTTAAAAGCAAATTTTTGATACATTAGAAACCTACATATAAAAAATAAAATGTCTATAAAAAATCAGGGTACTTCTCTGTGCCACACATTCTTCATTTGTGAATAGTACCTGCCCCACTTTGTTCTTTTTTTGTTTGATCTTTTTTCTTTTTGTTGTACTGAAGATTGAGCCTAGGGCCTCACACTAGGTAAATGTTTACCACTGATCTTTACTCAGTGCTGTGCCCCTTTTTATTTTTGAGACAGAGTCTTGCTAAGTTGCCCAGGCTGGCCTTGCTTGTGTTTGAAATCTTCTGCCTTATCCTGTGTGTAGCTGGAATTAACAGGTTGTGTGCTTTTGTGTCCAGTCTCTGCTTATTAAGACTCAGGACTCTTATGAATCTTATGCTTACTGCCCTCTTACAATGAAACACTCGTACATGTTAGCTACTTTATTGGTGGTGGTGGTGGAGGGAACAAAATGAGATGTCTTTAAAAAGAAGCAAAGGGGAGTTGGGGGATTTAGCTCAAGTGGTAGAGCTTCTGTCTAGCAAGTGCAAGGCCCTGAGTTCAATCCCCAGCACCAAAAATAAATAAATAAATAAATAAATAAATAAATAAATAAATAAATAAATAAAAATGCAAAGGGGTATGATAAAAGATTTTAAGTGGAAATGTAAATTTGTGTATTACAAAAGACAACACCAGAAAATCTAAGGATTTGAGGATTGTTTTGGAATACATACTAACCGATAGGGTTTATATCAATAAAAACAGGCTCTACACACAAGACTGCAGAGAATATTAAACTAGTTTAATAAAGCATGCAGAGAATGCTATTTGTAAAAGTGTTACAGAGTTATTAATAACTTGAAGGCCTTATTTCCTAGAAATTCAGGATAATCAGACCTCTTACCTAATTGAAACTTTCCAGTGAGTAATCTTAGAATCCCAGTTTTACTTAGGTATCATTTGATAGGCTTTCTTATTCAGCAGTAAAGATAAAATCTTCCTGTTCTTTTGAAACCTGCATTATATAAGTATCACTTATTGCTGGAATTAGAAACAGTTAGCATCTGAACTTAGTTTTTAGTTCTTGCAGACATTGAAGGAAAAAAAAACTTCAGTGAGCTCGCTACTGAAGGAAACCTGTGCAGGTGCACTACTGAAGGAAACCTGTAGATGATTCATTCATATTTTGATTACAATTTGATTGTAAATCTAGTTTTTAAAAAAAATTTTGTCTTTCAACTCCTAACATTGTTATCTCTTTGTTAGCCTACATTCAGTCTATTTACATTTGGAACATTGGCTAAATATACTTTAGTTAATTAAAATGCTGAGCCAGTTGAAATTTATTGTCAGCGTTGCTGACAAATATTACGACCTAATTTAAAAATGGTTTAGGGATACTTGGGTGTCAGCCAGCCATGGTTATTTAAATAAATAGGAAAGGTTAAGGCTGGTAGCTAAGTATTCACTTAATTCCCAGTTGGTCATGATGATACTGTAAGACATGGGACACTGAACTCACATGACAGTACCACTTCATGTCGGTACCATTCAGATGATCCAGAGTAGGTTAAACTTAAGGCGCTTTTTTTTTTTAAATTTTTTTTATTTTAATGGTACATTTTAGATATTCATAATAATCACATTCATTATAGGGAATTTGTTGTACCTGTACATGATATATCTTGCTGCTGCTTTTTTTTTTTTTGAGGTGCTTTAACTTCCACGAATAAAAAAGTTTAAGCCTTTTAGAGAACACTTAGTATCTCCAAGACTGTATCTCAGATCCTAAGAAACATTTCTCCTCTCCCAAAAGTTTAACAGAAACTCCTCAGATTCTTCCTAATACCGAGAATCCTTTTCATTTTTTGTTAATAAAATTTTTGTTAATAAAAGTTTAATTTTTACTTTTTAGGCTAAGTTCTTATAGGTAGAATAATTGAGCCAAAATTATAGGCACTTTTAGGTGAATTCTTTTTATAGTTTGCTTTTTCTGTCAGTTTTTCACAGAGGAACAGGGAATCACTCACTATCTCACCAAAGGATTTCTTCTGAGGATAAACATTCCTCAGAAACCAAGCCTAGGGACTGGCCACTCTGTTTATCTTCAAGATACTGTTGCCTGCCTCCCTTGGGCATGCTCTTATTTCTGCACTTAAGTAGCCTCTCTCTTGAGTCTGCTGTATTTCGTGTTGCCATCCTAGCCAGTAAATAGCTATTTACATAAAAGCATGTATAAAACTGACCCTGGATCCTTAGCTTTCAGATTTGCTGCTGTGTCCACGTTCCAGATAGTGATGAATATACCCTTACCCACTGCTCTGTTACGGTGTGTAGCTATAGTTGATACCTTTGAAGCCTTCTTTTCCCTGAAGTGTGCTAGTCATCCAGCTAGTCATTAAGACATGTGAATTGTCTCTGAAATATCTGAATTAAGAATCCTGTCATGAGCACCAGCTTCTCTTTTCAGCTTTTTAAATCTGGGCTGGCCTTATTTGCCCCTCATCTCGTACCACAGTGTTTCCTGTAGTCCATATTCTAGTGATAACCTAAATATTTTTATAGTTCCTAAAACATTTCCTGTCTTTAGAAAACATGCTGAACTTTCTGCCTGGTATGTTCTTTCTCTCTTTCTCTCTTCACACTTCAGCTCTAGTGTCCTTTCTCTGATGCTTCGCCCTTCTAAAAGTTGTGTTATGCTCTGTGCTATGATAATAAGACCGTCATATTGTGCTATGTAGTTGGCTCCCCTAGAGCAGGTTTGATGGCGCAGAGTAGGAATTCAGCAGAAGTCAGAGGTGGCCCGATGAGCCTTTTGCTGCCCTGTCTTAGGCTTCTCATTGGTAGATTTTCGTGTTTTATGATGTAGTTTTGTGGGTTTGCCTTATTTTGTCAAGTTGAAGCTTGCTTATAGTGCAGTGCTTATTTATGCGTTTCCTCCAAGTGTACCAAGGAGTCTGTCAATTCCTCATTGTTGATTAAATTGCCATACGGTTCCTTAAGTGAGCAAACCTTATTTTTCTAGTTTCTCCGTATTGCTAAAGAAAGTCACGTAATCTTATCTTTTGGCTCTTTTCATATTTTTAGTGTCTAAACTATAGCAGGGTTTTCAGTGTTGCCAGTGCAGCGTTGTTATGTGGATTCTGTTATGTCCCTCCAGAGGGGCCCGTGGCCAAAGTGATGGAACTTAGCATACCGTTGTCTCTTTTGGGAGACTCTTGGAAGCTTTCTTGAATTGAACTTTTCCCCTTTTAGGGTGAGTGAATATGATTATTAATTAGATTTTGACCATTATTTTAAATGATGCCAAAATCTCAGTATCTTTAGTTGGTAGACCATTTCTGAGAATGGCTTTTTGAGAGTCCAAAGTCTTCTTTTGAGATTATACTTAACATTTCGTTTGGAGCTAATGTACAGCTCTGTTACACCACTATACTATGTCTCAGATCAGTTTGCATTTGGTTTCATTTAGGCTCTCAAGTTTTGTCCTCACAATAAAAGAAATTTCCTGCACCCCTTCCCCACAGTCTTATCCTCCAGCATTTGTCTCCATGCATTTGCAAAGCCTGCCTGCAGGTTGTGGACAGATGCCTCTAAGGCCTGTATCTTTGGAGAATTGCAGCCTCCTTCCTTCTGAAATGTTCAGGTTATATGGTCATATTGAAGGTTTTGGGAAGCTCTTAAGAAATCTGTTTATTTAGGAACTTCTTAATGTATTTGTCCACATACTTTTTTCAGTTGTAGTTTACATCTGATGAAGTGCACAAACTTCAAATGTGCAGTTCTATGAATTTTAATAATTGTGTATTCACATGTGCTCTCGGTATGAGATAATAATATTATCACCGCAGAAAGGCACTTTGTGTTTGTGTCCAAACGTTTCCACTCCTTTCTCCAGTTTTTGAGACATTTTGACTTCTATTACTAGATTAGTTTTACCTGTTGTGGGAAATGGAATCAGCATATCACATTCAGCATGATGTTTTTGAGATTCATCCATGTTGTAAGTAGCTCATTCATTTTTGTTATGGTTTGTGTCTAGATGTCTCCCCAAAGCCTCATGTGATAAGAGACAGCTGGATCTAGAGTGTGTGATGCTGGGATTAAGGGCGTGTGATTACTAAATCTGTCCATTGATTGGTTTGGCACTGCCCTAATCCTGGCAGCCTGGATAAGATACAAGGCAGAGGAAGAAGCTGTTTAGGCCCCTTGCTTACCTTGCTGCCTTCTGCCTATCCATGCCACCTGGCTTTGGATCCAGCTGATCACGGACTGAAACTTCTGCAAACTGTGAGCTAAATAAACCTTTCCCCCTTCTTCTTTGGTTGTCAGGTATTTTATCTCAGCAGCAAGAGAAAAGCAACTAAGACAGTTTTGTTTCTGAGCAGTATTCCTTTGTATGAACATACTTTTAAAATGTTTTCTTGTTGAATTGGCTGTTTATGGTTTGGGACTATTATAAATATGGCTACTATGGACATTCTTGTACATATGCTTTTGTGGACCTGTTTTCATTTTTGTATATGTAGAATTAAATTGTTATGATGTATGTAGATGAATGTTTAACTTTTTAGGAATTTGCCAGTTTTCCAAAGCTATTATATCATTTCACACTTACATCAGCAGTGCATGAGTGTTCCAGTTGTTCCATGAGATAGGGTGGCTAATAGTCTGAAAGGATGTCCGGATCCTAATCCCCCGACCCTGTGAATGTTATTTTGTATGGCAGAGGAACTATATAGATGTAAGGATTTTGAGCTGGAAGATTATCCTGGATTACCTGGAGAAGTCCTAAATGTAATCACAAGTGTCCTTATTAGAAAGGGGTAGAAGGAGAGTTGGGTGTGGTGGCACGTGTCTGTAATCCCAGCATTCTGGAGTGTGAGGCAGGAGAATTTCAGCGAGTTCAATGCCAGTCTGGGTTATCTAGTAAGTTCAGGGGTAGCTGGAATATACATACTGAGACTGTCTCAAAAAAGCGGGTGGGTGGAGAAAGTTTTGATGATAGAAGAGGAGATGGCAGTGTGACAGTGGAAGCAGAAATTGGGAGTGTAGTACCTTGAAAATGAAAAGAAGGGAGCACAGCCAAGGAATGTAGGTAGCCATTAGAGGAGGTAATGAACTTTTCCCTCAGATCTTCAGAAGGACCCAGACAGCCTTGCTGACTTTGAATTTATTCTGTTGAAACTGATTTTGGTAGATGGTGTTGTTTTAAAGGCATTAAGTTTGTGATAATTTCTTAGGGCAGCAGTGGGATACTGATATAGTTTCTGTCTTTACCGAAGCTTGGTAATGTGAGACATTTTTTTAAAGCTTGGTGTAATGTGAGACATTTTTTTAAACCATTCTAGATAGTGTGAAATACTATTGCATTGTGGTTCTAGTTTACATTTTCCTAATGATTAGTGATGGTAAAAGTACTCATTTTTCATTGGTGTCTTTTGGTAAGCGTTTTTTATTTCGATGATTTGCTTTATATAGATTTCTTTCACGTTTAGCGATTGCTTTGTGCATTTCAAAATCATGAAAATAATTCTGTGTATTCAAGAGTTGAACATTCTGCTTTCTTGTTAAGGATGGTATGAGATAGTAGTTGAGGATTATTTCACATTATTGAAAAGTTGTGGAAAAATAGATTGACTTGGTGGAAAATTAGTTGACTGTATATGTGTAGCTCTTTTTCTGGAC